>VXBB01004582.1:805076-842016 GCA_013399915.1 Illadopsis cleaveri | reverse complement strand
TTTTAGGCTGTGCTCCCTCCTCTGTCTGGTGCTCACCCTGGCAATTTTGCCAGTACACCCCAAAAAACTGGGCTGAGTTTCCACTCAAAACCACACTTCTAAAAGAAAAGATCTTCCTTAGTCATTAAATAGGAGATCTGTTACTCCTAGAAGCCAAAGCCCATGAGAAGTTCAGAGAAAGGAGGGAATAATCGGCTGTCTTGGCAAATACAATCGCCAAAGCTGACAACTGAGAAATCAAAAGCTAGCAGCTGGTTTCTACCAGAACCAGAACAAGGCCTGGTAGGGTTTGTTAAGCTCCCAATGACATTTCCTAGACTGCATCATAATGCTGCCTGTTGATGTGAGGAAATAAGGATGTACGTAACTAACAAAAGCTTTAAACTATCAGCAGAGAGAAGACAGAAGCAGCATCAGGGATGAAAACATAAGAAACTTATTCTTGGACATAAGTGCAAATTTAGGTGGAGGGAAGGTAGATGAAACAAACCAAACCATCATCATCTTTCATTGCTGAACATTCCTGTAGGATATTTGAGTTTTTCAGAATGGAGAGTGAATTTCTTTTTTTACATAATATGAACCTTCACTAATGTTTATTTCTGTAACACAGTCACATGTAACACATGGATATGCATCTGTATCAATTTTCTCCACAGTCTCACTCTGTGATTAATTGCATTTCAATACTTGAAATTTTACTAAAATGAGAAATATGAAGTGATGTCACAACTCCTGAAAGTCTTCCAGCATCTTAAACTGGTAAAACATACTTCATGCTGAAAAAATCGGACATTAGTTTTACATACATTTCCAGCCAAAGGAAACAGTTCACACTGTGGGCAGACTGCTGTTAAGTCCAGTTCACTGATGAAGTAACCACAGGCTCTTTATTTAATGAAGAAGATGGAGAGGTGAAATACTTGAACTGACAGAGAAACTCTGCTGCCAGGGTTAGAAAGGCATCCTTAGAAGGATTGCCCAAATGACCAACCTCAGAAGAACAAGGACTGGATGCTTCCTCCCTCTGTCTGACAGAAGAGTAGTAAACCTGCAACCATCACCTCTTACAAACCAAAAGGAAGGTAACTCCACCAGAGTGCACGTTAACAAAATAAAAAAGCTTTTATCTGTCAGTCATGCTGTGGGAGGAGCGGACTCTTCAATGGGCTCAGCCTCGCTGGGGGTAACTCATCACCTTCCTCTCCCACTAATGGCAAGGGACCAGAGATCTTGTGCCCAGCTCTTCCTTGAGCTAAACTGACACAGATCAAGAAAGAGGGTTTGTTTATTCTGTAAGAACACCTTTTTCCCTATTTGAATTCATATTAGAATGATATAAACTGGAAATACAGGGCACAGCAGGGAGTTGTATAGTCTAATCTAAAATGGATGTGCCACATTCCCTGGCTAAAATCCATGATCAGCCACGAGATAGTTCAGCAGATGAGTCTGATATTGAGTAGGTGTCCTTCAGTCTACATACTTTTTTGAACTGCTACTGTCTCAAAAAAATCTTGTGACATCTCTCTCATGGGCTGAAAGCTCGTCCCAGTGTCAGTGAAACAGAGAATGCAAAAATAGAACCTCCCCTTGGATGTAACTGAACAGAGACAATTCCTTAGCTGTCTAACCACAGTCCTGATCTGGGAGTGGCCCATGCAAGGGGTCTGTGAGGGATGGTCAGAGATCAACTTTCTTACAAAAAGCACAGCATACCACTGAGAGTCTCAGCATGCTCAGGACTGTTTCCTTGTGAAGTTTCCTTGCACAATACCCAGGGTCCTGAGTACATCTTGTGGATCAAAACTGCAAGGATTTAAGGTCTGAATTACTTTCTCCTGAGAGCAGTGGTGAGACAGCAATTAAACTCACTAATGTCTTCATGAATCAAGTTTTAGTTCTTTGGTGTTACAAGACTAATTAAAGTATTTTCTTATAAAAGATCTTAAATAAAAACTCTAAAGCTTTAGTTTCTAACAGTGCTTCTTCTTTATATGATAAGGAGAACAGACATTTTCCCTGACAATCTTGAAACAAAAAGAACTTTTGACAGGTGTGGTGACTTCATCCCCATTTACTGATCCTTTCACTTCCAGAAGGCCCAGTGGAACCANGACACGAAGCGACCACCGAAACACCATCCTGCTCCACTTGTATTTAGATAATGCATTATTTGGTGTCTGTGTCTTTACATACCGACTCCTGAAATTCCCTCTTAGCATTCCTAATTCCTGTCTTGTCTTTCACCTCTTATAAATTGTGCTATTGTCTTCAATTTGAATTCCTTTCTCCAAAGGACATGTCTCTGATAGAATAACAATCTTAAAACCTGTCATGTAAACTAGCTTTTTTTAAAAAAAATTCCTTTTTAATTCCTCTTTTGCTTAGTTGTCTGTTTTTTCTGTTGATCAGTTAGAATACACTTTAGTGGTTACCATTGCTGATTTTACATCTGCTCACTCTTACCATACCACATGAAATTAGGTAGAATTAAAATGGAATAAATACAGATATGGTTTTTTTTAAAAAATTGTCATCTCAGTTTTCAATCTAAGTAAAGTTTAGCTCTAGGTCAGCATGAGTTAATGTTCTGTCCGAAGCAGATGGTCCAGTCCTGTCCAAAACTGCAGCATCAGGGTATGGTATGTACAAACACTAGTGTATGATTATTTAAATAGCAATCCCTTCTGCTTTGCAGTTTTCATTAGTTTCCTATATTTAAGTGAAGGGCCTGTGAGTAGTGACTAAAGTAGAGAAAATGAGCTATTTAAGTCTTTTAATGCATTCCAGTGTTCTTGTATTTGCTACAAATATAGAAGTCAAATATAGCACATCTAGTGATTTAAAGATCTTAGAGTGATTAATATTGCTTGGATGACCTGAAACGCATCCTGACTCCAAGACTAGCTTGACTACATGACCACAGAATCATTAGGCTGAGAATAGCATCACTTCTATTAAAATGTTTAAGGCAAAGATATTTGGATAAATGCATTAGACGTCAGTAGTTATGAAAACGCCCTTCATAGCAAACCCCATTTCTTTTCATGTTGTGGGGTTTTTTAAATGATTCTTTGACGTCATAACCTTAAAAAATTCCTTTTTGCTGTTTGCCAGTGTTCAGGTATAGGCATGGGCTGAGCTTCTTAATTTACTTGCATGTAGGAAACGTTTCGGAATTATCCTTTTGGTGTATTTTTTCACTGTCATGAATGAAAACTTCACTGTTTGAAGAAAATATTTCTAATTGCAGAGCATCTGTGTTGTCCACTACACGTATGTGCTAAGGTCTGTGACAGACAAGTGTGTGTCAGTTTTGATGGCTGAGGCCAGCAGGAACCCTTCAGCCCAGCACTGTCCCCCAAGGTAGCTGGGCTACGGCAGCAGGTGGGGTGAGGGTGCAAGGGCCTTACACAGGCCTGGAGCAGGGCCTCATCTGATCAGAAATTTTCAAGAAAAAACTAGTCAAGGGAAGAATGGAGAATCATCCCTGACACTGCTCTTGGCAATATATGATTTTTGCTCCCTCAGCATATTTGCTTTCTTTTGGTGTCCTTCAATGTATAATGAGCTGTGTGCTCTCTTCAGCCAGAGGCTGGCATGCCTGGACCTTATTGTTGAAGCAGATCAATTGACAAAGAAGCTGTCTAAGGTAGGTATTGAAAAATCTGCCATTCTCATGAAGGCTCAGTGTTGCAAAGAAGGGTTCCCCAAGCCTCTGTTGTGAATCTTCTTCTGAAATCAAGCGTCTGCAGCAACCACCCTTTCCTACCCCTTCCCTCCCTTACAAATAATAATCAACTCAGTGATAAGGACCTTGAACCCACTCCAACTATGGTATGATCTAGGCTCTGAGTTCAGGGTTGTTGTGTCACATCATCTTCTGATTAGATATCTCCCCTTTACATATAAGACTTCATCTCACTAAGAAATTAGATGGATTCCACATTCCTTTCTGTATCAATGCCTACTAAGGTAGTGAGTTATTATCTAGTTTCTCCTTAAAAAAAAACTTAATTATTTCCAAATTACTGAACTGTTTAGTAAAAAAGACATGGAGAGAGAAGTATCCCATTTCCAAGAATACCCTGTCTTTTAGAGGGCAGTCACTTTTCTGGGTCTGTGATGCCAGCTTTCTGTACAGACAAGTCTTCAGATAAAAGGGGACAAGGGTGGTGTTCATCTGTTTTCTGGCACTGCCAGATTAGTGTTTTGGGTTGCTTGGTTTGTTTTTTTTCAAATTCATTTGGGTTTGGCCCTTGTGGGTGAAACAGGCCTCTCTTTTATAAAGCCCATGGGGACTTAAATAGAATCATGATGCCTGACTGCTCTGTGCTACTTTTAACTTGCTTGCACAGATATATGTATAGAAAGAGGGATGAAGGTACCTTTGGGACTTCTCTGGTGTGTGTACATAAATGTGATTCCTCTGAGATTTGCAACAGTTTTGACCTGCATTATTTTGGATCCAGTCTGCACCCTATAAACTTGTGCACATAAAATGAACAAGCAAAGTACTCTTTCAATGCTTTCAATTAAATTAGCACCTTCAGAAAGAGAGTTCACACATGAAATGATGAGTGGTTGAAACTGGAGGACGCTAAATGAAGACATTTAATGTATTAATTATTCTCTTAAATGGTTATATTTTCATACTTAGAAATATGGCAAATCCCAGTTTAATTTTTAGTGTTGTGAATCCTGAACAACTGAGCCCAATGTTAAATGTTGATCATACTAAGCCATGCAACACTCACACTGTTTTTGCTTTTGTAATGTTTCTTCAGCGTTCCCGAACACTTTGTGGTATATCTGGGTCTTAAAAAAGAAAATTCCAGCCAGTAAACACAGCAGATAGCTGTGTTTTAAGACTCGTAAGAGGTTATAAGTATACTGTGACTGAGTTTTGTGTGCCATTGTTTCCACATGGATGAGCAGTGCAAATAACAACCATGCTGTCATACTATTGTCTCATTATCTGGAGTGATCTTCTCTGCTTGGATATTATGCCATAATCTAGTTCTTTTCCAATACTTCTCATCTGTCTTTGTCTCTGCTTCAGACTGCAATATTTCTGGGGTTAATATTGCTTGTTGATGGATATATGAGCTTCTTGTGTGTTTTGAATACTTCAGAAGTATAAACAAATATAGTACTTCTGTTTTATATTACTTAGTGGGGGAGAGATTTGTTTCACATATGTGAAAAAGTCCTCCTCCTGGCATTTCAGGTAATCCTAACAGTAATTCAGGAATAAGGTTGACAGTGACTTCTGGAGGCCATCTGCTTAGCCTGAAGTTCGAAGCAGGCCCAACTTTGTGGCTAGAAGTGGTTGCTCAGGGGCTTGTCTAGCAGTATAGTGTCTCCAAGGATGGACAATTATTTTCCTTACTTTCTGTTAGAATATCTCGTTGCCTCTTGTATTTTCTACAACTCTATTCCCCTTGTGCTGNTCTCCAAGGATGGAGATTCCACAGGCTCTGTGGCACCTCTGCCAGTGCCCACCCACTTCCTTCGTGACAATTATTTCCCTTACCTTCTGTTAGAATATCTCTTGTTGCCTCTTGTATTTTCCACAACTCTATTCCCCTTGTGCCATCTTCCAAATCCTGTTGTCTGATACTTTAATTTCTTACAAGAGGACCTCCCCACAGCACAGATACCTTGCTTATATTATTTTGGTAAGAAAATGTCAGTTGCAGGCTCTGCTCTTTCTGTTCCCTTCTTCAGCACTGGAAACTGGAGACTTCTAAGAGGTCTGTATGTAAGAAAGTATTTCTCAGCAGTCCATGTTCCTTGCTCAGATGTCTTGTAATGCTCTGAAGACTTAAGGTTCAAGCCAGATTTCCTCTAAACATGTAGTTTGCTACAGGACATGCAGACTGCTGTGTAACTCTAAGGACACACAGCTCTTACCGTGGCTGGATAGGTCCACAGCACATGCCAGAGGTCTTGACTAATGGTGGTGTCTTGATGCTGCTTATTCTCTTTTTTTAAAATTTCTTACTTCAGCTTTCATATTCCATAATGCTAAAAATGGAAGGGAAAAAAATCACATCTGTGACCTTCTCCAGTTATTCAAGTAGAGTCAGTTCCAGTTTTCCATTTTTTACATATTTATTCATGATAATGTCTGAATGGGTACTATTTTAATTTGCTTCTCTTAGAATTCATTCCTTTATAGTTAATGCTACTTAATTAACACACTCATCTGAATATACAGAAATCTGACAATCATAACCTTTAGGTCATAATGGGAAATGTATTTGTACACCTGCAAACACCGAATTAAGATCTTGCTCATTAACCATTCTTTTTCTTCACTTTCTGTTGTCTTTAGGAATGGGTGTAGGTTTTGTCCCTATGAGAACTTTTTTGTCTCACTGTGATGCAAGCTTCATTTTAAAATAATCTCACTATATTTTCAGAGAGTAACTATTCCTTTGCTTTTTTCCCCAATTCCCTTTGTTTGTATTTGGCTTTTTTCATCCACACAGAAATAAGGTGTAGAAAGTCCCTCTCCCTTCCTTTCTCTTTCTATGTATGATACATACAATGTATCTATCATAATTGTAGAGGCTTATTTTTATAGGCTGAAGAGGTATTTTGTGGGATATCAGTGATGTAGTAAAGGTTCTTGAGAGGGGAGGATTTGTATTGTGCTTCATAAAAAGACAAACACTGCAATATTACTGTACATTCATTTATCCATCCTGTGAGTGTTCAGAATGTGGAGGAACACCTCTGTGGACCTCGGATTTGACAGAGGTCACACAGTCTAGAAAGCTGTTGTCAGTAGGCTTTGGAAGTCATGGCTCAAAGCTATTCTTCTCTAGCAGAAATGTGTCAGTTTGTTCACATATGTGAACAGCATGTTCTAAAAAGTTCTCAGGAATCATTGATTTGTAGATGGCTCCTACAACCATCCTTTGAAGCAACTTGTAAAATACTATAGTCTACTTTCTTTTCAGCAGGAATGATTTGAATCCAGCAAAAAGTGTGCCTTCATTTTTTCCCCTTGAAATAAGTGGCGAGCACAAAGCCAAAATTTTAAGATTTCAGACACAACAGAAGGGGTCTGTTTTCCAGCAACCAGGAGTTGTAGTATAGAAATCGTTTCTTAGTGTGTATTGTGATAGTAAATACTTTGTGAATCATTCTGCTGGCTTCCAGTTGGACAGTGCTGAGCTTCACAACACCCAGATATAAACTATCCATGGATACATTTCTAGAACCTTATGTCTCTGTAGAAATAATAAAATCTGAAAAAAAAAAGAATTTTATACAAGATTATTACAACTTATAAATAAGACAAAACAGGTCTTTATGACCAATAGTCAGCAGTTGGGTACAAAAAATACTTCCAGTGCAACTATGTGGATTGCAAGAAAGTTCAAATTGTCTTTTGGTTTGTACATCTCCTCAGTGTTGTCACAGCAGCACTAATTCTCACTGTCACAATCTGGGTGTCTCCAGGACTGTCCTACAGTTCTTCATAGAGGTTTAAGATCAGCATCTGCCTTTACCTCACCTTAATGACAGTAATGACTCCATGTCTGGAGACATATGCATTTGTGTAAGAGTCTTTGGCCTGCCCATGACTGAAGCATGGGCTGGGGATGAAGGCAGAAATAAGTGAGGAGGAATCATAGCTGTAACCTGCTGGCATGCAGGTCTGTGGTAAATCTTGCTGCAGAGTTCAAGGGTTAGGTGACGATAGAGAGATGCCAAAGTATTTTTGGTGTTTCCTTCAAAAAATACCTTGGAGGTAAAGGAAAACTGAGTTCAGGTGGATTCTAGGAACACAATGAGAGAGCTCCACTAAGGTCAGGTACCCAAAAATAATTCCAGCTGGTGAGAAAGGGAAATTTCCTCATTCCCGAAACCAGAAATGTCAGCACTAACTTGCAATCTTTACTCTCTTTATGGCTCCAGGGACCAAGATACAGCTCCCTACTCTGCAGTGCTATTATGGCATATGAGAGCAGTCTCTATGCTTTTAAAATGAGCATAAGCCATCCTGTCAAATACATTTATTTTATTCATGTCCAAGTATATATTTTAAAGGAAAATATGTTCTTCATCCTCTGACTTCCACATCTATTCACACCTCTGATATTTACCAATACAGAAAAGGATTATGTATGTAAAAAAGTAATATTTAGAAAATGATAATCAGTTAAAACTGTAAAAAATGCAATAGTTTCCAACCAGTTTGAATGATCCCAAATAAGCAGGCAACAGAGGTAAAATTAGAGGCACTAGAGCCCAGTGACATGGACAATGTGAAGAAGTGAATGTGGCTTGCAGTGAAAAAGAATCCCAGTGAGCATCTACTGTTAACTGTAGGCCACAAAATGTTGCTGGCAACAATACTTTGGGGAATAATGGCCATTTCATTTCCATGGTTTTCTACTACATTTCTCCCCAAATGCTGTCATTAAATAAAAACCCTTCTGAAAAGCCATTACACCTAACCTATGTTCAGAACTATTTCTGAAACTATGTGCTGTCCTGTTCTGATTTCAGTATCAGATTTGGGTATCTACACCAAAATCGCTGTTATTTTATTTGGCATACAATGACAGACTTTTGATGCATTTCATAGAAACTTATGGAAAGTTAATTTCCCTCTCAGCACTGCACTCCATCCAAGTGACAATTTTAAGTCATTTCTAAGAGCAGGTCTTTAAAAGTCTTTCAGGATAGATGATCAAGCAGTCCTGCAGAACCTAACTTGCTTGTTGAGGTGTCCCAGGGAGCAATGCAACTGGCAGCGTGTTGTGACCTGAACACTTTTTATTTATCTGTGCCGAGTAGTTTTGTAACTGCTCCTTATAGAGAAAGCACAGAGAGTCCAGAGGAAAATCCAGGGAGACACAGCTGGACCATACTGGCAGTGAAGGTTGCTTGGAGAGGCTTATACATTTCCTCTCCTCTTTGCAGAGGGAACTTGAATTTCTAGAGGTGATACTCTGGATGGTCCCTGCCTCTTGTGCACCATGATATTTTCAGAGTTCATCACTCATCAATTCTTAGAGCCAGTTCAAGATTTCACAAGGCAAAACCAAATTAAATGCAGTAAAAGGTATGAAAATGATGTATGAAAAATAAATTAATAAATTATTTTCAGGGCACCAGACTGGGGGAACTGACTTCTTCTGCTCCTGAGGCAAGCAGCCATTTCTCCACTGCCTGGGGAGTGAGTCCTATTCTGTGCCTGGCTGTGAGCAGCCTCCCCACCAGCCCTGGTCACTTGAAACCATGAGTTTGCCACTGCTATTCATGTGCCATGCTAGGAACCTGTTGTTTTTCTCATTCCTAGAGCAAACCCCCTCCATGACATTACTTCAAATGCTATCACAAATACACTGCTTGGTTTTGCTTCAAGTTGCACAGCAGGATAAAGAATGAAAATTCAGAAGAAGATAGGTATTTTGTCAGTGGTGTAGTTGAAGAAATTTGTCACAGACATTCCCCTCATATGCTGCCATCAATTTGCATGTAGTATGGAAAGATAAAACACATTAGACTTCAGCACTGTAGATCTTCAGGACCGATTCTAAATACAAGTAGCCTTCAAAAAAAAAGTGCAAAAGGTAAAGAAAAACAGTGAAAATAACTGTAAGCTAATAATAATTTCTGTAGAATGTAACACATAGAGACGTAGCAGTGTTTGCTAGCTTCTAAAAGAGTAGCTTTGTAGAGTTAACAGTTCATTAAAATGAGAATAGCAGGAAACCTGAGTTATTTTGCTGATTCATGAACTCTGCAGACACAAATGCTGGTAGAGTAGTTATTCAATGAGCTTCCATTACATTAACAGAACTGTTCTGGGTATTACTACTAGAAAAAACAACCTATAGAATCAAGTACTTAGAATCTGATTTTCAAATTGCTCTCCTTTTTGCATTTGCATCGATGTTTTGCATTTGTTTGAAGCTTGCATCTGCTTCCAAACAATAAGCACTAATTTTAAACCTGTTTAGTACTCATTTAACCCAGATAGTTCTTTTGTGGCCATTTCACATGCATCTGGGATTCAGTGCAAAGAGGTTGCATGGAACAAAATGAGAGGAAAATGCTACTAACCAGCAGCTGCAAGAAAGGGCCAAAAGAAAAAAAAAGTGGAAACACTATACAAATATGCTACCATTATGACTTGAGAAGCAGGCACATAGATAGGGACCCTGTGATTATGTTAGGTAGAGGTTGCTGTGGATGATGACTGGCTACTGGGAAACCTAAGCTTGATTTGTGTGAGAGATACTCTCACTGATTTAATGGATCTTTGATATGCTTTAGGTAATTTGCACTACTTACATGTCAGCTGAGGTCAATGAAGCTTACCAGAGCTTTATACTCAAAGACATCCTAAGGAATCGAATATCACCTAATGTAAATTAACAGAACTAGGAGTCTGTTTCCTGCAACAATTAGAGCATCCACTGGAAGGGTGGTGAGATACTGAAACAAGCTGCCCAGAGAAGCCGTGGATGCCTCATCCCTGGGACCATTCAAGGCCAGTCTGGATGGGGCTTTGAGCAACCTGGTCTAGTGAAAGGTGCCTCTGCCCACAGCAGAGAGTTTGAAACCAGGTGATGTTTAGGCCATTCTGTGATTCCATGATTCTATGATCCAATGAAACATCTAGTTCACCACTGACCAAGCCTATAGCAATTTTTGATATTTGTAGTTATAAACCCCAAAGCTAATGAGGATTGAATGGCTGAATATCCGTAACCTAGATACACCATGGTCCTCTCATTATGGATACATGGAGAGATATGCAGCTCTCATTTAATCAGAATAAATTAACTGGAAGTCAGTGATGTGACCCAGTAAAAAATCCACTGGAGTTTAGGATGAATGTCTTCAGTTTTACTCTATTAGGCAATAATGATGGGTGAGAGAAGAGCTGTTCCCTCAGTTTAACCACGTGTAACACAATGCAGCCTTGCAAAGTACCTGTGATCCAAATTGAAAGTGGTACAAGCATGGACACTCTATCCACTTGTAATCTACTGGAGAAGCATTTGTCTTCCTTCATTATGCCAGTGTTAATGGGGCTGTGCTTCTCAGCCTGACACAGTGGTTGTATCCCTGGATCAGCACCTGTTGTAAGGTGAGCTCTTGCAATCTGTCACCTCTGCTCCCACACTGGATTTCGTAAAGAGACTCAACACATTTACAGTGTGACAGGCATCTGAAACAGGTCACGGTGCCAAATGTCACATCATCTGCAGTTCCATTTCCAGGCAATGAGAGGACGATGTTAACTGCTTCTATTTACTGTCAGCCACTTGTGAAATTCATGGGAGAACAGTAATGACAGAAATTTTCCTTCCTGTATATCTGAATATGATTTCCTTTTAACCTGTTTGCAAATGTGGTTCATAAGGTGTCTATTTTGATTCCAGCATATTATGTTAATCTTTACATGATCTTAGCATCATCTTAGCATATTGAGCTGATCTTGCTCTGACTTAGTTAAAAAACAGAGTGAATCTTTAGAAAAGAATACATGCTTCCATATCAAGAAGTCTTTCCTTGCTGTACAGTGGGAAACTGAAATGAGGGATTGTGTTTTTGAAGTAGTGTGTGCAGAAATGTGACTTCAAAGTTTCATTCTTAAGTAGTTGCTGTTCCTCCAGAGATCAGTGGACATTTACAGGAGTTCAGCCCATTTGATGCAGCTCTCTTGTTTTATGCTACTTAGAAATGCACAATTTTCATTTAAAAACTACCTTTTTGAAAATTTAGACTTGAATTAATTCCTCATTTTTTAATTATGAAGAAAATATTTATATAAAACAAATCTGACCTTTTGCATCTTAGAGGGTGGATAAAACAAACAGTTCAAATAATAAGTAAAACCCCCAGATTTTTAAAAATACCTGAATTTTCTGTCTGTGCAATTTAATGCAGAAAAAATAGGTCTCAAAATAAATACAGAAGACCATCAGCTGCCTCTCCTTCACCCAAGGATTGCACTTATTACTGGATCAAAAACATGAAAACCTTTAATGGAACACTACCCAGTACAACACATATAATTGAATAACCTTGAGAGGAAAGATTGGGGATTTAAGGGAGAAGATCAATTTAAAATCACTTAATGGATGGAGGCATTTAAAATTACATAGACTGAAGAAGGTGAAAGGTGCTATGGAATAATTGCTTCCATCCTCCGGAGATAGTGTCTTAAGATGTAAATGAGAGTCCATGTTTCAGTAATTTATTGTATGAGAAATATACCATCACCAAAGGAAAGAAAATTGTGAGGTAAATAAAACATAATTTCTGAACCTTGTAAACCACCTCACCCAAGGTTTGATTCAGTGTTCACTGCAGTCTATGGGAGATTTCGTACCTGTTGAAAGATGTCAGTGGACTTCAGTAAGCTTGAATGAGGCCTCCTATGATGGTATATAATTTTACAGGGGAGAAATAAATTGTTATAAAAGATACATCAGCTCCTGAAGCTCCTGAAGAAGCATGTTCCTTTGTACTCCTGCAAAGAAGCAGGCTCCCTGAAATGAACGCATTTGCTCACATGAAAAGCAAAAATCTTGGAAATGAACAGCTTTAGAATAGCTCTTTAAACTCTTTGGTGGACATGGGTTCATGGCCCTCTTCATCCGTCACATGCTCCACATCCTACAATGTGCACCTACATTGTAAGACTTGGAATGTCTGTGGGCCACTAGATTACAAATCCAATAACACCTTTTTCTATGCAGCATGAATGTATAAATAGGGCCCTGCACTGGCTGTTCTGTCATGGATTTGACATTTTTGTCCCTAGAAAGCAGTCTTGGGTGTGTAGTGATCTGAGTAAATGTGGGCAGTCATGTTTAAGTGTCGTTCTTCCAAGCTGCAGATACTTATGGGTGTTTGGGATTGTGTTAAGGATGGCACAAGCCTAACTTTATGCCCTGAGTTTATACAAATTCCCTACGTAAAAGCATCTGAAAGATCAAAGCTTGGGACTTATTGGCTTCCATGAAGAACTGAACATACTCTTTAAATCTATATATAGAGCTTCCAAAAAGAAGTAGGAATCGGTCTTTGGCAAAAATGCTTCTCAAGGATGAAGACATTTGAGGTGCAGCAAATCCAGTTTGGGACAGCTTCTTGCATAGGGTGCATTTCATCTGCTACAGACAAACACAAGAACTCTGTAAATAGCTCTGAGTGATTAGCACATGTTACACTTTTCAGCTGATAGAAGCTAAATGACATATCAATCATCTTCTAACACATCTAAAAGTATTGCACCAAAAGTCCTAATCCTTCTTTTGCTTTGTGTGTTTTCTGTTTACTTCATGAGTCATTTTCACCTGGTGACTAACTCCTGATGGGAAAAAAAACCAAATCACATAACCCAAGGAAATTTTCTTTATAAAGAAACTTTAGTGTGGAAAATTCTGTTCTTAAATGCTTGTCATCTAGTATCTGCTGCCCTTGTCAAACACTGAAGAAACAAGTTTACAGAGTGGAGATCCTCCTAACTGCTATTTCACTCTCCCTAGCCCTCCATCTCACAGGAAATGATTCTTTCTCTAAACTCTGACACTGCTGAAGAGCTCTTGAGTTCTGAACATGTTATTTTACCATTCACAGGCCTTTGAACTGTTGCTTTTAAATGCGGCTGTTGAATTAATGAATAATTTTGCCAGGTGTTAGAGCACATGAAGGGAATACCAGCCATATGCTTTAGTTGATCTGTGTTCATTTTTACACTACAAGATGTTTATTATGGTAAGATAAAAGGTCTGGCTCATTCCCATACCTTTAATATGATATTCAAATAATGAAGACAGAGTGAGTAAAAACTTCTGAGAAGGAATGAATAAATGAGATTTACAAAGCCAAAAAAACCAAATAATTTGTTTATATGCAAAACTCATTAAAAACATTGCTTATTTAATCTGATTTAGATTAAAGGAATAATGCTGTTATATCAGGTTATCATTTTATCTGATGAGAACCATGACATATCAGTGGCTATAAAATAAATAAAAAATAGAGAGGCTTCAGGTGTTGAGATACCTGAGGTATTTGATTTTTTGTAGGAAGCTGAAAAGAGATTTAGTTGTCATTCATTAGCTGATAAAAGAATATCCATCTTTACACTTCTGGCTTTCCATGAACAAAGGCCACAGAGGAGTTCTTCTCCCAAGATGGACTGCTTTTCAGTAATGGTGGTAGGGAAGCAGAAAAAATGTCCTCCTTTGAAGTTTTGGAGATAGGCTTCACCTAAGCACAAACTCTGAGTGGATGGTGGTGTCAGAGGTGGAATTTGTATCTGGACTGTGCCTGGACTATTTGTGATGCCATGAATTTATGATGCCATGACATGTTTTGCAGTCCTAGTCTTCTGCTTACACAGACTAACACCTTTGTGGGACATTCACATCTGGATTGCAGGTCAGTGTTTCCTCTGTGTAGAAGTCATGATACAAGTAACAGGGGAACAGTATCCTCCCAAGTCTTTCTCTAGTATGGGGTCTGTAAGAAGAACTGGAGGATGCTCACTGCGTGAGCTGGCATACATTGGGCCATCATGATACTCTATGAAGAGCTCTCCATGTTCCTCTGTCATGTTTTTCTCACAAGCTGACATTAATGGCACCACTTTTATAGTCCAGAAGGAACATTTTCTCCTAACAGGACTGATAAGGTTTATCAATACTTTTTGTTTTTTCCTGAGGTGTGGTCCACATCCTGGGATGTCTGGATAACTGACAATATGTAGCATAGGACATTGACTATCCTGAGATCCTTACCTGTCTTTTCTAGTGGCCAAGAGTGGCTTTTGTGGCTGCTGATCATTTGCTCTACAGTTTCTATTTCTGTACTGCCATTAGTCAGCTTTCCTGATGTGCTCTGTCATCATGACTGTTGTGCTATTGGATTTCAAGAGAGCAGTGAAAGATTCACACTGCCTGCTCTCTGGGTGTCTTGCCCCTGGCTTTCCTAAAGAGAAACAGCCTTGATGCTTCGGCACTGGCAGCAAGAAGCTAGCTGGAAGGGCCCTGAGTTTTTTGTTATGAGGTAGTGCCTTATGTCCTGTTGAGTAAGTGGTCTGCAGAAGTGTTTTGGGTTGAATCTACATTGCGTGTCTTTCTGTAGTGTGTAGAGTCTGGTTGCAGAGCCAAATTCTAGTCTGCTTCCTAGTCTGCTTGCAAAGCCAAACCTACCACATTCACCATTCTTCCCCTGAAGGGCGATAGGACAGAGAATGAAATGTGCAACAAAAGTTCTCATCAGAGCTCATTATCTAGAACCACAGAAGCAGTATGAGAAGCTATATAGAAAATAAACCTTACGGCAAAGACTGAGAAAAGATAATGAAGAAATGTATGACCTGCAATGTTTGCCACATTATAAAGTTTATTATGATGTGCTTAGATCAACTGTTTTGCTATCCAAGAAATAATGCTTTCCTCTCTGCTGGTCTTAACCAACAATTGCTACTTAACACTGAGAAACAGGCATCTTAAGAAAAAGGACAGAGACAAAGAACCTCTCCTTGAATACACTGATATTAAGATAATGAAAGGTTTCAATGGTAGTATTATTAAAGGTTGACAATACTGGGTTTTATGATTCTCTTTATACAGTTCAGATAAATTAAATAAAACTAGCTCTTATCTGTACAGCTCCTACAGCCACACTGTAACAATAGTCTCAGGATCATCTTCAGTAAGATACCCAAAGTCAGGGCAGCTCTGTGAGGAAGAAGCTAATGTCAGGTGCTGTCTTCAGACTCCTAAGAGAAGCACCAGCAGGACTGAAGTGATGACCTACAAATTTCCTGTATGTTGCATGTACGTCAAATACAAAGGAGGACTAATCAAAATAACATGGCAAAGATAAAAATGACAAAACATGGTTGGTGTAACAGCACTGATGCCTTAACTGATAGCTCAATGTCAAAGATATGATGCATGTGTCGCTCACTGTAAAAATGTCAGCATTTGTCAGGTATAACATCTCTCTGGGACTGACTGACATGTAGGTCAAATTGCAGATTCTGCTCCTTCAACATAAAGTGATTAAGCAGAGCTTAAAAAAGCCCTTCAGATAAATAAACTATGTTTAAAACCATCTCATTGGTAAACACTGTTTCTGTCTACTAATATATATTGACAAAATTAGTGTTTTCATGCAATGTTTTATGGTACATTACCTAAACTCAATGAGCAACTCACACTCTGTTTTTTTGTTGCTAACAGTTGTTCACAATGTTTCACTACTAACTATGGGTGTCAGAGCAATAATTTGACAAGCAATAGAAAGAGAAAATGTTCTTTGGTGTAGTTTTTACGGTCTATTCTACACAATCTCAATCACTGAAGTGAAAAAAATGAAGATAAACAGCTTAACTAGTATGTTTACATGCAGGTATTTTCTTTTAAGATTAATTGAATTTCACATATAAATAAAAATGCTTTGATTACAACTTTATGAATTTGAAGGAGCTTTGAATGAACTGTCAAGTTCAGAAAGGAAAAATGCTCCATTTTTCTGACACTGAAACACGGTGAAAAAAGTGTTTTTGATTTGATGTCTTTTTTGATTTGTCAGTTTCGAGAATACTACATCTAAAATTCTTCATTAACTGTTGAACTAATGGTGAGATTTTTGGTTTCCAGATAAAACTGAAAGAATCCCATCAGATTTACAGGACAAAAATCTGAGGCCATTTTAAGGAAGCCAATATTGTTTCAGCTCAGCAAGGTATACACAGATATACAAAATTCAACAGGATGAGTTACTCTGACTATGTGCTGACAGGATCCTAAAGCAGGGCACATCTGGCTGTTTATTTGATAGAATTCTGTAAATTATTGTTAAAGTTGCACAAGTAAGAATTAAAACCCAGGAAATATTGAAGAAATGGGGTGGTCCTTCTTATCCTTTGCTTGTTACAGCACAATATTTAGTTAGCAATGTTTAGTTTTGTGAGCTATTCCTTTGAGCTACATGATTTAATGCCCAGTGACTGCCCCTATGCCTTGGAAGGAGAAGTATGAAAAGAAGGCAGATGCAGCTAACAGGGTAACTATTTAAATGTCATCATAGCCTTTTTGCAACAACCAGCATGAAAGAACCTTTAAAGCAATAAGAAAAAAAAAAATCCCTAAAGATGTGTAGAAACCACTGGTGGAAGATATTAATGGGATCGATCTAAAGGGAACTTTTATGAGTGCATTGAGAAGAACATGGACTCTGCTAAGCAGCTCATATAAGAAGGGAATATACCTGTCTTTTAATCTCCATTCAACTATATTTAAAAAATTATTTTATAAAAAGACCATATCTGTCTATGACATGAACAAAATTCCCAACAGTAAACTCCAGAGTTCCTGGGACTCTTTCAGGATAATGATATGAGGCTGACCAGCCCCTAGGCAAGAAGTCATCCTCTAGGGTGTACAAACCTCTTTTTCAGGGCACAGTCTTTAATAAGAAGGCATATTTCTTAGCACAAGGCATCCAAAGTTACCAGGTTATTTAATAGAATGTAATTGCCCCTGTACCTTATGTAGCACTTGCTCCAAAAGGTGATTTTGAAGAGCTGTTACTGACTGACATGGACCTCTTAGGAGTCAGCTTCAAGAAGGAAAAGAAATGCCTAGGTAGAATACAATGCCTAGGTGTCCATAGTGATGCCCTGCTAGATACACACACACACACACACACACACACTTGCATACATGCACACAGAAGACAATAAGACAATTTTCATGCCAAATATTAAGGAGCATTTGCAGTTAGCAGCTTGGTGGTTATCTGAAGAGATTTTAAACTTAGAAATCTAAACCTTGCCTGAGTCTCACTAAGATTTCAATGGGGCACAATAGAGGTCTTGAGAAATACCTGTCATTTGGGGTAAATTAGCCAAGGTGGGATACCACACTGATGTGTCTCCTGACACCTCGTGCCTGAACCAACTCACTCAGGGCTAAGTTGAACATCAGTGTGTGGTGTGCTCTGTACCATCTAATGTGTTTTTTATGGAGAAGTACCTAAAAGTATACTGCACTGCTCTTGTGCTCCAAGGGAAAGTCATCTGTTGCTGATACACAATTTTACATTTTCCCTGCTGTGATGATTCAGCTATGCTAGCTGTCACACTGAAGGGAAGAAGCCAAATCTCCACTCATTTCCTTGCTGTTCCCACTCACTCTCCGTGAAGAAGAGGCATTAGCAGCTGTGCAGAATCACTGTTATGCTGTTGCCTGCTGCCACATGCAGCCCACACAAAATCTTGCTATTAGTAAATAAAATAAATGCCAAGATAATTTAAAAATGATAAAATAACTCTTAAGTGAACATTTAATACAGCCTGACAAACAGAGGCAAATTACAGTGACAGAGGTATCTACCTCACTTCTCAACTCATTGCTCATAACAATGGAAATGACTCCGTGTTATGATGATGAGAATGTCAGACTGTCTGTTTTTAAGGATTTGTAGAAAAAACCCCACCACAAACCTGCAGAGGGAAAGAACCTCCCAACTGGAAGGAGAGTTGCTGAAATGAAGAGAGTTTTTTGTATCTTCAGTCTCATGATAGACCCTAGGCAGAAAAGCCCTGTTCCAGATAGCCATGACACAGACTGTCAGGACTGGAAGACACCTGGAGGGACCATCCATTTACTTCATGGTCTAAGGCAGAAAAGCGTCTAGTGAAAGACACCACTGTCTCCACAGCACCAGCTGCAAGGTTTTGCTACTCTTGTTTTCAGAAGGTCTTCTGCATATTCAGCCTTTGTCTCCAATTCATTCAAGGGCTAAGGAGAACAGATAGTCATATTTTTGCTGTTCAGGTATGTTTCATGTACTTGAAGGCTGTTAGCTTCTTCCCCTGTCATCCTTTCTATCAAAATTCACCAAATTTCAACCTACTTTTTTAGTATTTTTTTCACAGGTTTTGCCTTTTCATTGCTGCTATGCTTATCTTGACTTTCTACTGTTGGTCCAAATCTTTTCTGAACTGTGTTAATGAAAGATCAATTAGTATTACAGAAGGGACCCTATGAGTGCTGAGCTGCACTGAAAACCACAGAAAATTTTCTCTTATTGTTGTCATCTTTAAGTAACCACTTCTTTAATTTCTTGGTCTGTCATGGGAAATGTGTTGTAATGAATTGTACCTAATGTTAAAGGAGGAACTCACACACATCCAGAGGGATTTAGGAAAAATTATGCCCCCTTGAGTTTTTGTTTTGAGCATTTAATTTTCTTTTAAAACAGAAGTCATTCCAATGATGCAGCTGAATAATGCTGATGCATTAATAATATTTAGTTAAAAAAATAGTGAAGCCAGGTATTTTTTGTTTTTCAAATTGTGCTACGTGTTGCTGACATTTTCAAAATTAGAAACTCGCATACAAGTCTTGAAGAAGACAGAGAAGATACCAAAAGCATTGTCTAATGCAGATACTTAAAGCAAACATCTTAAAATTTGGGGAGCCCCAAAAGAATGAGACCTGCATGAAATCTGGTTATTTAGAGGAGTCTGATCTGTTTCGTGGGATAGCAGAGTAAATTCACTTTTTTCATGAAAAGTTAATTTGTGATTCTATGAACACAGACCTAGAGATTAAAAATCTAATTAATGCCAGTCAGTATGGTATCATGAAAAGTAGGTCTTGTCAAAAAACCTGATAGCTTTTTTTTGACAAGATTACGGGTCTGCTTGATAAAGGCAACTGTGCTGACATAGTTTACATGGATTTCTCCAAGGCATTTGACAGCGTACTGCATGATTAAAAAATCTTAGGTTACAGGTGCAAGTTGGGTGGATTAAAAATTGATGGTGGTTCAGTGACAGGTCTTAAAATGTGGTTGCTAATAGGAAGGCATCAATGAGCATTACTGCTAGAGCTTCTTGGGAATGGTCCTTGGTCTCACTGCCTCAAATTATTTTAACCATTTACATACGTAAGTAGCTCCCAAACTTTTCTGCTTGTGGCTTTCTGTTATACTCAGACTTACGAACACATCCTGGTACAAAAAAATTGTAATGTCTTGCAGAGCTGGTTCTTCTACTCTGTATTCTCTCTCACATACCCATGCCCTTGTTTAACTGTTGCAGCACCACTGGAACCTGAATTTGGTTGCTGCCATTTTAGGTAAAGTGAAACAATGTTTTTAGTATATTATCAGAGGGTAAAGTGTAATTCACTGCTATGTGCTTTATCTTGAATGGGAACATTTAGAAATAAATACCGTTTGGAAATCTAGGAATTAATGTTTCTGTATGAACATTACAAGTTCTATCTATAGTGTGGAAACCTGTCTTGGAAAATTCTGAGGAGATTAGTGTTGCCTTCAATAACTGCCTAATCCTGAGTTTTATTTGTAATGCTGTGACCAATGTAGCCCTTGCTAATTAGAAATATGAATTAAAACCCAAGAACTGATTTTTTTTTTTCCTTGATGAGACTTCTATTAAACCCCTGTATTCAGCTATGGTATACATCTTTTAGAAGTGGGGGGAAAGGGGGGAGGAGGGGAAATACTCAAAAGAGCTAAAAAATGGAAGCACAGAAATATTTCAAAGATGGAAAAAGATCCACGTAGTATCATTCTTGGGAAAGTCTATCCATTCTTGTTTTTTAAGCAAAAGGATTGATAAGCAGCTTGATCACTCTCTTTAGATTATCAGACATGGAAAAGATATTCTGCAGGGAGAAGCTATTCAGTCTTTCAGACAAATGCATAACAAAAGCTGGAATACAAAATTAAACTGGAAAAAAAAAGAATCCCCAGAAGTAAAGGTAAAAAAATTCTGGAGCTTCTTACCAGGGCAGGGAGCAACCTTGTTAGTCTCTGGAGTGTTTAAAATGGTCTCTCTGTGCAAGACAGGCTGAGTTCCTACTTCTAGGAAAGGTATGTCCTGTA
Source organism: Illadopsis cleaveri (assembly GCA_013399915.1). Lineage (NCBI taxonomy): Eukaryota > Metazoa > Chordata > Aves > Passeriformes > Timaliidae > Illadopsis > Illadopsis cleaveri. The sequence goes on along the minus strand of VXBB01004582.1, from coordinate 821,088 downwards.
TGAACAGGCAATCCAAACAAATACTGCAGCATTTCTTTCTGCTCTTGGTCTATGGATTTTTGAATGAGGGAATAAAATTCAGAAACACTTTTTCTTTTTTTGTGGGTGGAGGGGGGTGTTAAACTTTGAGATAGGCGCAGGCAGGACTGACGGTCTCACTGACATCAGCTGCAGACTCATTTGCTTTCCTACCATTTTGTTAAAACCAGGCTTATTAATTTGAGATATCTTCACGATATCTGAGATGAAGAGGCACCATCGTCTGCCAGATATTGCTATTGCCTGTAACCAGCTCTTCAGCTCTAGGGAGAGAGTTCATTCTTGAGAACACTTCCCATATGGTTTTTATGTTTTCTTGCTGTGGGTGTTGACAGACATTTGCACTGGGTAGAAGGAGATGTGTTAGCAGTTAAGCATTTTCACTGTGCCCAGGCCTTAGATTAGGAGTCATCCCCTTAGGCTGAACAAGTCACATAAATTGAGCGACCAATGTAGAAAAAAAGTCTTCCTGATTACTTTGTCCTTATCCAAAGTAAGGTCTGCCACTCATACGTCTTCTGCCTTTCCCGCTATAGTTAGTGTTTCCCATCCTTTCCATAGGAATCTAGGATGCTTTTTACTCTCAGCACCAGGGGTTCCCCTCCCTCCTGGGAAAAAAAGCCATTTACTTTGGTGTGGGATTTGTGGGCTCCTCTCAAAGGGCCTGTGAAAAATGCCTAGGAAAGAAAACTCTTGTCAACAGGCATGACTTTGAGCAAGGACATAATTTAGGTTTAGCTAATGGATTATAGAAATGGTGGGGAGGGAAAGTGCAAAAAAATATTATTTCTCTCTCATTGTCACTGTCCTTTAAGTGTTGTTGTAGATCATTTACCCTGAACTGACTTTTAAACAGTATACTTGAAAATACATTATGCAGACTCTACTTCTTCCACTTCTAAGAGAAGAAAGCAAATACTTGTGGCTCTCCAACCAGGGTAATTCCAGGTCCTTATGCAAAGAAGCAAGGGAAGAACAGCAAATCAAAGACACTGAGGATCAAGAGTAAAAATGCATTTCTGAATAAAATTACCAAGAGGACATTCCAAGGAGAAATTCAGTACACAAATTAACTTTGGACAATGCTGTGTAGATACTTCATATGAATCCTATCATCAAATTATCTTGCGGATATATTCTTAGTGAAGAGAGATGACCAACTAGTACATAAACATACACACCAGGCACAATAGTAGCACCATCAGAAAGTTATGAATACCTTAGCTTGGTTACAGGGATGCAATTAGGAGACATTCTACTGGAATGGCAAGGCCTTGGATACATCAGCTTAATCCACATTTTGCTGCTCTCTCTTCATTTTTTCAGGGTGTCTGTAATGTTCAACACTCCACTTAGTGAGGAAGTTCAACCACCAAAACCTTTCCTGCTGTACATAGACCTGCCTTGTGGCTGGGTAGCAAAATTCAACTGGAAATGAAGAAAAGCCTTGAAGAGGTATATGCTATTCCTTTCAAATGTGAGTCAGTTTTGGTTTGGTTCATGTTTAAAAATTTGATTCTGCTTCTATGAGAAAACCTGACCAAAACCAAAGAATGAAGGCTTATTTTTCATAAAGCTGGACAAGGCATAACTGCTTTCTCCAGTTCATGTCACAATATCAAGAAGCAATAAGAGAAACAGCTTGGAGAAAACATTCTCTGCCTCATCCAAGTAGATCAATAACCTGCAGCAGCTGTGCTACAAGAAAATCTGTAGACTATTTTTGAAATTCATGAGTAATGTTCAGCTTTACAGTCAGGCACCTACCTGTGGGTGTCTGCAATGCTAAAGTCTACATGGGAGGAAGGTGTTTAAGCTCTTGTTGTACATAGGATGTACAGTCAAAAGAGCCTAGACAATGCTTTGGGTGAACAATGTATTTGTCATTTTTAGGTGAACCTAGATTCTAGATTGCATCTCATCTACATCTACAATACTCTGAGTCTGGAGTTTATTCTATCCTAGAGCCAAACACTGGTGGTGAAAGGACTGATAAGGCAAGAAAACTTGGGTTTTCAGTTCTAGTTTTGAACAGCGAAACTAGAAAGTTAAGAAAAATTAAGATTATTGTTTTCTTTTTTTCCCATCAACTAGAAAATACATGACCTTCACGTAAACTGGTTAATTATTCATTTACAGCTCATTCATGTATTTCATGTTAATAACACTATATTCCTGATGGAGATAGAAGTCTATGGTCCTAAACAGTGAACTTTCACTATATGAAGACCTGCTGCAGTGAGTGATTCTTGTGCTTTTCTGACTATAATCTCTCAGAGCACATTCCATCTGCTCTGCTGAGTCCATCACCCCATTTGGATTCATGTGCCCTCTAGTATCAGTGCTGGAACTTTGACATGTAGTTACACATTCATCCAGCCATATAGATGAGGCATGGCAGAAAGCAAAGAAGGAATGGACATTCTGCAAAGAAAACCTCAGTAGGCAGCATGAAGGTGCTCAGGCTGAAGTATGTATTTCACTGTTCTTCTACACAAAAATTAGAGGCAATTGTCAGAAAAGATACTGCTCCAAGGTTGCACACTCTGTCTGGGAAAGGCCAGGCTGCTCCCATCTCCTCGGTTAACTCTGTGGAGTCTTGTAAGCTTGAAATTATTTTGGTTCATGCTAGGAGCAAAGATTAAGCTCCAGTTTGGTGCATTGCCTCCCTGCAATGCCCTACAACTTTCCATGCCAAGAACAAGAACAGAAACTTTCCCATCCTCTGACATTTCCATCTAGACTTTACCTGAAGTCACACTCATTTGATATGACCAGCCTAACAGATACCTATTGGACATTGTGAAGTGTATCTCTCCCTTTCCTTCCTCCTCCTCTGATCTCTGCTAACATTTACCATTTCTAAAAAACCCTTCAGAACAGGAAGCTGCACCCAGGGTGATGGCAGTGGTCATTGCATTAAACTCCTGGAAGATCACAGGGCACAACAGTCAAGGTGAACAACCAGCTGAGTAGGAGATGTTCTGCTGATTTCTCACAGTGATGTACAGTGATGTAACCTTTAGGAAAAATCAATGCCAAAGGCAGGCATTGGTTGGGTCTTCAAATGAGAAAACATCTCATTTGCAGTTTGGTTCATTTGTTTGCTTTTGGTTTTTTGTTTGTTTTTGTTTTGTTGTTGAGTTGGTTTTTTTTTGGTGTGGAAGCAACTGTGCTGCCTTCTGGGGCCTCTTTTAAAGTTAGTTTGTAATGGGATATTAATAATGAAGTATCTGTCTAACTGCAGTAACAGTTTTCCTGTGAATTATTTCACAAGGCATTTTATGTCAAGACAACCTGCAGTTATTGATCTCAGATTTTTTTTTTTAAATTGACATTTTCTCTTTTTAACCACAAGAAGTGGGAAGAGATTTTTTTGCAGCTGTGTCTATAACAAATACTACTTGGATGGACTCTACATAGTGTCATAGTGTTAAAAAAATAAACCAAACCCAAACCCAAAAATCTGAAACACAGCACACTTCCTTACACTCCTTTGCTTATCATGGAAGGAAAATGGGCCTTATAAGAATGAAAGCAATCACTTGCACATGCACGTTTAAGTAGTTTATCCTGCAGAAACAGAGGATTCTGTTGATGCATGTTCTGTTCTTGATGACTACCACCTACTTGCAAGAACAGGTAAATATTGCTCTGGAAGTGCTGCTGCTTGTCTCTGGAGTTAGGACTGGAAAGTTGACTGGATGACAAGAACTCAATTGAAATTAATGTTCCTTACAGTTCAGGTTGATAATAACCTTGTCCACAAACGTATATCTACAGACCACAATTGTTCTATGCTCTCAGCTCAGCCTTTAGCACTAATCTAGAGTATGTGATTAACCAAATCCTTCCTGCCATCTAGTCTTCCTCCTTCTGGCATTTTACCTTGATTTCATTCATATGTGCAGAGTTTGAGTGCAGCAAAAATTGCATAATGTCTCTTTTTCCTTAACCATCTTGCCTTTGTTCAGTCCCCCTGTCACAGTCTTCTGTCACTTCAGACTATTAAGTTAGTCTTTGTTCCGCCAGGGAAACTGAAGCAAGTAGTTCATGGACAGGTTCTTAGAAAGACTCTCCTCTACACTATTTATCTGTGCTTTCCACACACATGGAATTAGTTCTGTTTTTCTTCTCTACTCTATTCCTTTGCTCTTCATGAGCCACTTCTGAAAGTGATACTTAGAATCAGCCAAAAAATAGTGGTTAAACAGCTCTGTAATGACAGCAGTCATTATTTATTGATTTATAAAAGGAATACTTGAAAATTATTCAGAATTACCAAGATGTGACATTACTAATCTATGTAATGAATAGGACCCCACTTTTTTTCCTTTCTTTCTTTTTCTTTCTTTCTCTTTCTTTCTCTCTCTCTCCTTCTTTCTCTCTCTCTCTCTCTCTTTCTTTCTCTCCTTCTCTCTCTCTTTCTTTCTTTCTTTCCTTCTTTCTCTCCTTTCTTTCTTTCTCTCCTTCTTTCCTCATTTATGCTCACCTCTGTATTGGATCAAATTACAAAGTAAGCTCTTCAAATCAGAGACTGCATCCTCCTATATCTTGGGGACTGGGATACCAATAACCGTGAAAAACTGAATTTATGTATAAAAGTTATGATTCATTCGAGACATTAATAAATTGTGAATAATCAAACAATTATATACTCTGGGTCAAGAATGATACAGCTTGTGAATGATCAGAATACTAGAACAACCAGAAAAGTCTTGTACCATCCTCCGCAGGAAGAGCTCTCAGTAGTGGCACTGAGAATGGAGGCAGAGAAAACAAATGAAATGTGAAGTAGGAAGAAGAAACTACACCTTCGTGTGGCTGCCTGTTTAGTGCATAAAAGTTTTGAAAAAGAATGAACACCAAATGTGATATCTCTGTTACAGCTCCGAACAGAAAGAACACAATTATTTCTCTTACCCTGAATGGAAGGCAGGCAATGCATCTATCAGCTTGAAAGATGCTTCCCATGCCCCCCAGTGTCAAATTGTGTGTAGGCTGACATACACCTGTTACACTACTGCTGCACCCAAGTGTTCCCAAACACACCAGCAGGCAGTATGGCCAAAAGACCATATGAACAGGCACAGGCAGTCTTCAGTATTCCCCAGTTTATGTACCCTTTAGCTATCTCTTGTAGTCAGGTTGTGGCACATTCCTTTCACTGAATTTGCTGAGGTTTAAACAGCAATTCAGAATCTGACATAATTCCTCATGTTAGGCATTCATATAGTAAGTAAAAAAATGGAGATGCTTTTTCTGGAAAGAATACTGGTGTTCACCACTGGAAAGATGATCAGGAAATGGATGTCAATCCCATGTGGTTATGGGAGGAATGCCACGTTGAGTACAGATCATAAACTTGCTTTGTCTGATAAAACATTCCCTGAAGAGAAAAGAAGGGCTCCTTAGGTGTGGAGGTCAGGAGCTAGAAGAGTAGGTGGTAGAGTTAGCTTCTTAAGGGTCTTGTCAAACCTAACACTGACCAAAAAACCTACATACCATTCATACTCTCTAAAATTACATTGGGTCTAGGAACAGCAATAATTTTTACAGGGTTTCCATTGTCATTAGAGTGTCTGAGAAGACCAAAAAAAAAAGAGGAAAATCTCATTTAGGAGAAATAGATTCTCACTGTAGAGGCATACTTTATGAGAGCAAAGTTTAGCTCAATCCACTAAAAGAAATATGTATACGTATGTATGAAATATATATCAACTTCTTCCCACTTGTCAAATTCTCGAGGCACATCTGGCTTTCCACTCATAGAGGCAAATTCTGTGTTAAGTAGTAGTAGTAATTTTCCTATAAAATTCAGCATGGTGAGGATTTGTTTACAGACTAGAACATACTGTCCTTGCTAATATAGTACATAGCATGTATGAAGGAAAAGTGAATTCTGCCTCGTTTTGGAAAATACACTATGGTTTAATCTGAAGCTGCAGATCTGTCAACTCAAAAATATTGTACATAAATATCTCCTGACTTTTGAAGTGCAAATATAATAAGTTTCTGTTAGAAAAGTTCATAATTTCTGTCAGCCTACTTGGTAGTCTTCAGGAGAATTTGTTTTATGTATGTATGTATGTATCTCTCTCTAGATACACATATATATGTGTATGTATGTGTATAAATGGTTGATTTATGTTATGAGAAAGTGTTTAAAATATTTCAACTGGCGAATTGTATACCTAAGTAGCATAATGGATACATATATGACATGGTAAAAAACATAAGAGGATTTTTTTTTTTTAAATCACTTCTAAAATGACTGTTACTTTGTTATAAAGAAAAATGGTTATACTTTGGTGAGTTGCATTGGTCAAGCAGAACTATCTGCACTCAGGTAGCAAGTATTTTGTATATGGAAAATTTTGTAGCCAAATTCTTTTTGCTTGCTGTTGAAATAAAAAGTAATTTTGCTGAATTAAGTGGAGTCACACAATGGCAAATGGGAGAAGAAGGAATTTGACTCTGGGAAACATCCAGAAAATTGAAATATGTGACGGCATGCCATTATACTTTCAAAGAAAAAACTTATGCAGTGCACTGTATTTGCTCAGTAAAACTTTCTACACACTTTTAGTGATTAACTGTGAGGAAGAAATAAGTCACTGTGTCTCCATAACAAAACACAATGCATAGTGTCAGAATTGACACCATAGTTAGTCATTTTGATAAAGATAGTTATTCTGCAGATTTTTTCCTCAACTGTGGAATGGTTTTAATAATTTGATACATCTAATCCTACCAGCTATTAATATGAACTTCAACAGTCATTTGGAGACTTAGCAGCAAAAGTAAATTAATGAATACTACTGATATTGTGTTTGGTCAAATGACTGCATTTTTAATGGGAAAATATTAAAGGTACAGGATAGGTGGTGTTTATGCCATTAATCAGAAACAGGAAGACAGTTGAGCAGGTCTGTGTTTGGTTGGCAACTAACATATTTTATTTTAATTGTATGACACTGTATGTCCAGCAATATGCTCATACCAGTGAATGGATCCATACTGAGCCACTGAATTACCAGACATCCAATTTGAAGGGTATATTTAGAAGTTTGGCTCCTATTCTTTTCATGAAAATATGAACAACAGGAAAAATAAAGGAGTGGATTAGGGCACAATTTGACTTGTTCATTCACTACCAAAAAATATTGGGATTTGCTTGCAAATCTGCAGCTGCAGATATTTGTTGGCCTTGCTTCTGACCCCTTGAGCACCTATCGATTTCTGATCACATTTTAGTCCCAAAGGTTCCTCCTAGACTCAGATCTCAGTCAGAGAGATGAAATCCCCTGGCATATGGAAGAATAACCCCCACCTGCCAAGCACTCCCTTGCCTCTCTTGCCACCACCACAGCCTTGAGAGCCTCATCTCAGATAATTATGCTGCACATGAATAATTTTTTAATGTTTGGCTTAATACACACAGATTCTTTAAACAATTAAAAAAAAAAATCAGCAAACACCATCACAATCTGGAAATCTCTTTCTTAACTTAGAAAACGGTTTCTTAATGGCACAGGGGGAGAACACGACAGCAAGCTTGACAACATAATTAGAAGATTGTTACAAGGAAAGGGAAAAGCATTCTTTATACAGCTCTTACTACTTTCAATAAGATTATTCTCCCTGAATAGCTAATCAGCTTTTCTAGCTTCCCAAATCCATGTGCTTTAAGCTGCTCTCACAGTTCTTCTTAGTTGCTAAATGGCAAACAGTGACACCTCCAAAAGGGAAATTTTGAGTATTAACCAAATGTGAGCAAACAGCATGATGGAGACTGCAGATAAAGAGATCTTTGGCAGATTAGAAGCAATTTAAGAAGATCACACTGTTACACCTGGGTTGACAAGAGCTGACAGGGTTTGTTGATCTCTGCTCCTATCTCCAATTTGAGTGTCATGTTTCAACAGAAATGAGAGGAACACACACAAAAAAAATCTTTTTAGTACTGAACACTGGCTCCACAGCAAGTGTTTATGGCAGTTGAAACAAAAAAGACCTAAGTAGATGAAAGGATTAAAACAAAACTGTTCATCTCTAAGTGCACAGTACTTCCTCCTAATGCCGAGTGTCCCATTCTCTCCCTTGACAGAACCTCATCCCAGCAACTCTCTACCCACTTTGATGTACAGAGGCTTTTTCTGTTGGCAAAATTTTGCAAAATAATAAAGATTGAATTAGAAATAGGAAGTAGGAAGGGAAAAAAAAAGCAAAAAAATCTCTGTAACAATAATGTCGAGGACTGGTTTTGCATTGCTAATGATACAACTTATTAAAAGGCTGACTTATTTTAAGTCAATTACCAGGCATTTATTTACTGAGACTTTGGTGCTTTCTATCTATGTCAATAAAGAAACTTTCTTGAGCTGAACTTTGTCACCCTCATTTATTTTAGAAATATTTATTGATGTGAATCCTCATACAGATTACCTTCAAAAAACCCCCACAAAATTATGACTCCCCTCTAGTAGAGAACAAGAGACACAAGGCTCCCCCAATGCCACTGAACTCGACATGAAATTAAAAAAAGGAGAAAGAAACAAAATGTATCTAGACATCTATAGAGGAACATAGCTGGGAAATGAGTATATCTGTTTTCTACTGGGCCTCACAAGCACCACTCCAGCAAGCTTAAAATGGCCTTAAAGTGCATATAAATACAATTTAGCATCTTGGGAGATCGAGTACATCTAAAGCTCAAGTAACTGGCTCTATGAACTCTATCCAGCACAAAACTGCTGGGCAGATAACGAAAAGGAACCTAACATTCCTTAAACTAAAGATGCTACCTTGAGACAAGCGAAGCACTTAATTGTGTAGAGGCTGATGTGGTGAATCTTGAAAAAAAAAATTTTGAGGTAGATGTCACCCTCTGAAGAAACAAGTTGAACCCACCTTTGCTTTTCAAGGTTTCTATTCAACTTTGTGCTGATCTATTTCAAGTGCAACTACTGCTGACCAGGCCAATTGCAACTTTTTCTCATCCCATGACTCTTCCCAGAGCTGTGCAGCTATGCTGTGGTCCAGCCATGAATGGCTGATTAGTTTTCCAGTAGTTCATGAAACTGATCCAGGCCACCACATGGTCATTCAATGAATCAGGAACCTTGGAAGTGGACAGAAGGGAAATGGGTACAGTACCATTCTTTCCACCATTTCATACCATGCTGATCAGAGTCAGTATGGTATGAAATTGCACTCTTAAAGGCTTCATGGTCAGATGAAGCCAGTTTAAACCCAAGCTTCTACTAGAGGAGGTAGCTGCACTTCCTTCCACACGTAGCTGCATGGTCATGGACCCTCCCTTGCTACCTGCACAGGTGGCTTTTTGTAGCCATGACATGGAGGGGATCACAAAACTTCTCTGTCTTTTTTTCCTAGATAATTTTAATGGATATGATGTTTCCATGGGCAGCTCTGTAGCTCCTTGCACCAAGAGGAGAACACAGCTGGCGTAAGGTACACAGATATCCAGACAGGAGCAATGGTAAGGAGAACTGCTTCTTCAGTGGAATTACAGCCACAGTGATCACTAAATTTAGGTAACTGTATTCTGTTACTACAAACGTGTTAATTAACCTGGGTCCATTACAAGACAATAGCCAAGAAAGCCATTATCTCTCTTAAAAAAGACCAAATTCCAGTGTCATGCTCTGCTCTGTTTTTCAAGACCCAAGAGCTTTTTATAACTTGGTCCTTTGGCCACTGCTACTGACATCAATGAGCACAAGTGTGATCTTGGGAAAAAAGGTCTTTAATGCAAAAGACTCTTTTCCTGCTTAATATCTCTACAAAAACAGGGCAGACAGTACATTTCCTCACTGTGTGAGCAGACAATATGAAATTTAGTCATGCCATCTAAATGGAAAATTAACCAGTGATCACAGGAATGGAGGGACTGATGGAGAGCTGGCACCGTCAGTCATCTGCAGCAGGACTTTAAGGCCTAATTTTCCCAGGAGAGAATGCACTTTCCAAATTGCAGTGCAATTTTCAAAAAGTGGGAGCTGAATATTTAAATACCTGCTTCCTCCCCACCCAGCTGTGCTTTCATCTAAAGTCAATTTGGAAACAGCAATAAAAAACATTCTGTACGTAGTTTACACATATAATGGCATTCATAGTAATGCACAAATCCTTCTAACTACAGTAACAGTCCCTTATTTTTGATACGCAATGTAGAACTCAATTAATATCACTTATATTAGAAATATTTGTATCCCAGGCCTTGTTCCAATATTGAATCTTTACGATCATATCAGACCAGTAAAGCAATTAGTGACAAGGCTCAAAATATTGCTGTATTTCATTCAACACCATTATAAAACTCATTTTGTTTATTAATGTGAGCTTTACTCCAATGTGTTCTCTCCTCCCTCCTGACATGGTGTCAGAAAGACCTGAAAAGTAGGAAGATGAGGATCCTAATTTAAATGGACATCAGCATTTTGGTTAGTTAGAGTCTGGAGAGTGACTCTGAAGATGTGAATCGTGACTGTTTGAAGTTGTCTTGGAAGATGATCAGAAAAGGGGCATTTCTGCCCCTCACCTCACAGTGAACTCAGGCTGTAGGACTTCGCTTATTTTCATTTAAAATTAAATAAAGCAAACCAAACAAACATCAACATCAGTGTTTGCCAAAATAGATGTGAAACAAAGCATTCTGGGTTACCACAAGTAATGTTTAAAAGGTCGGCTTGAGGAAAGAAATGCTTCAGTCTAAAATTTTGCTGATCCTATTCAAATCCTTTTTAGGTGTCAGATATAGAACCTAGGGGAACAATGCAAACTACAGAGCATACATTTGTTGCTCTCCTTTTAGCTGTACTGATTCGCAGCTACAGTGACACAAAAACATTACATTACGACAATACGTATTTTTCAGGGAAACCATGAGGCTTCTCAGTTCAGAAACCACAGGGTAGCTGCTAAATTGTGGGCCAGGAGTGGGGGTGGCTGTGATGCTTTCACACCTTCCCACGACACTGGCTGCTGGCATGCACATCACAGCACTGGCAGACAGAGCCAGTGCTGCTCTGTCCCCAACAAAACATGCTAATTGCCAGCCAGTGGATTTGATCCAGCTGTTGGCAGGTGTTTTGGGTGCGTTTATGAACAGAGCTTTTCCTCAGAAAAAGTAGAAAGATGGTGTTTCAGGATGGGGAGAAGGCAGAATTATTATGGACCATTCAGAGGCAAGAGATATAAACCACTAGCAGTGCAACATCCCTGTGTTCATGGAGGATGTCTGAGGCATTATGTGTGGCTTTGCTGAGCTGCAGACCAGAGTCTCACTTATCCTCTTGTTCATCCTCTCACAACCAAATTCTCCCTGGACATCTGTCATGAGTGACAGAGGTTCTGGAGGTAATGCGATTATATGAAGGTTAGGCTGAGGATATTAACTATTTTTTTTTGGCTTCACTGTAACATGCCAAAGCTGTTGCTGTTAGATTACCCTGTCCCCTAGTCAATTATATTAATATTGACAAAAATAATGCCAAAACTGTATGATTTTTGTTCTTGCCAGATGAAGAGACTATAATGGACATTGTATTTATGTGTTTTCCATATCTTCTGAAATAAACTAATCAATCTTTTTAGACAAGCAGCTTTTCTTGGGGGTTTTTGAGTGTTTTTTTTTTTTAAAGTATAAAGTATATAACTAAGTAAAGCCAGAAATATTTCACAGCTAACATAAAATAGGAAGATGGATAATTTATTTCCACTGTTGTCTTCCAAATAATATTTTTTTTTCAGTTTTAAATACATTCTTTGTTTTGTAATCTGAAGAAACAGTCCAAGGCATAAGCAGAAGATTAGCTGAATATTACATTGATAATGAATATATTACATGAGTTCCTACTCTGAAAGCAGAGCAGTTGAAAGATTACCACAATGAGAAAAGAAAATGAATCAGTCTAATACTAAATACACATTGGTACCAGAACCTGAAACGAGGGAAAGAGACCAAAGATCATCCAATCTGTTTCCCTGCAACTGTGTGATTATCCACTCTATACTTTTGCCAGTGCTAGAGACTTTTCACTTTTAAGGGTCTTTATGATTCTCTTTTTCACAGTCTAATAAAAGTGGAGGTTTTTCTTGTAACAGCCTTTTAAAGTGTTTTATTTATAGTGTTAATTACAAAATGCACAGTAACCACAAGAAACACTTCTTGGATATCTATAGCCACATCAATGGGTCTGCTAATGTTATCCCATTCCCTGATTTTCCTCCACTCTGTGTATCACCTTAGTTGCAGTTTAATCAAGCAGTAGTTTATATATTTATGTTTATACCTCAGTCCACCCAATCTTTTAATCAGTTTTGTTGCTCTTCCAAATTCCCTTCAGACTGGCAGTATCGTTCTTGCTATGTGATGGCCAGAACTGACATGAGTTTTCCAGAAGGATTTGCAGAAGTTCCTTTGGAAAAAGGATGCCTTTAAGTAGACAGTCCAAAGTAGTATTCAGTATTATCTAATCACTGTAGCAATGAAGTGTTCATCACTACACCTTCCACTTCATGGTTTGGGTTTTTTTCAGTATTACTACTTTCTGTGTTTCTCCTGCATATCAAGTCATGTCTCAAAGTATTATTACTTACAGTGCAGTCACATTTTCCTAAGACAAATCTCATATTATTTCCATATCATGCCAATGTTTTCAGGGTTTATACAATTCTTTCATAATTTCTCTGTTTTGGCAGTTTGCATTTCTAATACTAATAGTGCTAGATGAGGAGCTTGTACCATCTCTGAGAGCTTTTCAGGAGTGCAGTGACTCGGAAAGCAAGGAAATATTCACATCGCCCTGGATCATCTGACCAGCTATTTAATAAAATTGCTATATGGTTATCTGCTTCTGCTCATGGGAATAGGAACTTCTGGAACAAGGTAAACATGCAGGGACTGTGGTTTGTCCTGATAATTTTCAGGGAAATATTCTTGTGCCCCTTCCTCCATGTGCTTACAAGCCCCTGTAAGGGGCATTGATGTTCTCTTCTTTACTCCTGTAATTATCCTTGCTAAAGATAAAAATTGGGGACTGATCTCTGAACCCACTGAAAGCTGAACCATCAGTGTGACAAGGAAAATTCAAACTGGATAACATTCACCATGACGGATTTTGTGGAAAAATCACGCTTTGGTTTGGGAGCTATCAGCCAGCACATCATATATGCCAGATTCCAAACCAAGTTCCTAAAGATGTCAATCATGCAGAGATGTTTTCTGACAGAAGAACACAGTGACTAGGACAAATTCTACAATTGTCTCAAAAGTGTGATTGACAGAATACCAAAACACAACTTACACTTTGTGATGGGTGACATTAATGCCAAAGTAGACGCGACAACTAAAGAATGGAATGAGCAGCAGGGAAGCCTGGCAGAGGGACGTCTCAACCCAAATCCAAGGGACCTTGATACTGTGTTTTGTCTTACTGTCTTCTCATAAGTAACCTTTTCCTTCTAAAATGGCAAATATAAAATGAACATAAAATTTGCCAGACAGCGAGAAAATCTCAGCATATTCCTCTGTTATTTTCATCTTTCTAAGAGACCAACCACATTCATATCAATTTAAGATGCAAACAAACTGTGCAAGATGCAGTGACTAATGAAACATTCAAAACCAAAACAAATACACTTGAAACCTGTTGGTCAAGAATAAAATGCCATACAGAGAAAGGAAGGATTTATTTATCTAGGCAACCTGCTACTAGTCACAGAAGACCTCAAGAAAGAAGCAAAATCAAATATACAGCACAGAACTTGCTGGATTTGCCAATTTACCAGAATAGAGATGTATAGAACAAAACCAGGTCAACATGACATTGCAAAGATAATGATCTGCTGTGGCATTAGAGAAGAAACTAGGCATCTTTGAAAAGCACTGTCTGTTTTAAGTCACTGGCCTTTGAACAGACAAGAAAGAGAGAAAAGAGGGCAACAGAGAGAGAGAGCAAAAGAGAGCAAGAGAGAAAGAAAAAAGAGAGAAAGAGAGAGACAGAAAGGAGGAGAGAAAGAAAGAGAGAAAGAGAGAAAGAGAGAAAGAGAGAAAGAAAGAAAGAAAGAAAGAAAGAAAGAAAGAAAGAAAGAAAGAAAGAAAGAAAGAAAGAAAGAAAGGCAGGCACTGGAATGCTTCACAGTATAGTGGAGCTAGTCTCAAATCATACAGACAGCTCTCCTTGATGTGCCTGTGTTCATTCTTGCTCAGCTCAGTGTTATACATCCAGCAAAGAAAAATGTGTGCCATTGATAAGTGTGTGTTAGTTGTCACTGCAATCTGAACCAGCTGATTGAACCACATATGCCTTTCCAAAGAATTGCTGAAGTTTCACCTATTTCACCCAAGGACCTTTACCAGCTGCTGGCCTAAGCAAAAAGGAGTAAGTAACTCATTCTAGCACATCCAGACATGGAGGTAATGCCTCGGGTTCACAGCCACAGCCAAAAGGCTGTTTGTCTTTTAATATACTATTCAGGTCTTCTTTTCCTTCTATTATACAACCTCCAATACAAATATTTAACTCTATCACATCAGCTTTTTGTGGAATGTTATGTAAAAAATTAATGTGGATGCGTCTAAAACAAAGTACATTAGTTCTCACATGACTGGATACTTTGTACTAGTTCAACTAGTGGTGCAAGCTGTTGGAGGACTATGGATGAATAAATGTCTGTTACAGATGCCAGCTGGCAGGTCATAGAGTACCTAGAGACTACCTCAACTTTCATCAATATGAAGAGCTCTCTACACAGTGCTATTGGATCTATTTTCCTTAAACATTTCTAATATGAAATTTCTTCCCTTAATAATTAATACAAATGATTATCCCTTTGGGCGTAACAATGCAGACACTTAAAGCTTGAGCTGGAAATGGTTTTCCTCCCATAGAATACAATCTCTGTGTGTGCACGCATGCAGACATGTTCAACTGTTTTCGTGCAGCTATCACTGCCTGCCCAAAGACTTTTTAAACTTTGTCCAGTTTCAATCAAATTTGCCACAGATTACAGATCTCAGAGCTACAGGTTGTATGGCAACAGAAATAGAGAAGAATGATTCCTGCTCTTTGTAAAGTCTCCTATGTGCAATTAATGGACAGTAAGATATCTGGTCCTCAGTTAAGATTTCTGTTCTGGGTAGATTTTCATGTTTTTTATAAGGCACAGACCACAAATCTCAAACTTCTGTACATTTTGAATTATTTGTCACATCTCTCCTATTTGGATTCTCTGGTGTTTATAATGTTTGTAAACTGCATTTATGTGTATAATTAATTTTAAAAGTAAACTATCAAGGAAACTTACATTGGAAAGAAATGCTCCAGTTTTCATGAAACAATTTCTTTCTATTAGACAACATTACTTTTCCACTAAAACCAATTAAAAGGATAGTAAGAGAACATACTGAAACTGAAAAATGGTTACAGGTTAACACAATATTCTCAGTTGGAAAGTCATACCATGCAGACTTCCCTAATCTCAGACACTGTTTCAAACTGTTAGGAAAATGCTCCTTAAGCATTCAAGCCCCTCCCTCTTATGTCCCTTTTTATCTTCACATAAATATTTCTTCTCTAGTATTAATATAAAAGCCTCCTGTGAAAACTTTTCTCTTGCAAAAATTCTGGTCTGTGTTCAGGCATTAAAAGGATTAATACTTCCCAATCTGAGCCACTCCACTGGAGAGCCAGGAGTTCAGTCAGAAGACTGTGAAGTCTCTGTCATAAGAGTTTGAGCAACTCCCAGAGAAAGGTTCTTGTGTGTCTGCATTGGCCCATGATGAAGTCCAATTCAACTACAGCAAAACAAATTTCTTAGTTAAGTTCAGTTAGTCATGGCAAGATGTGGTGGTTTTACGTTCGCCGATTGAGAGATAGGATTTTGGGAGGAAAAAAAGGCGAAACAGGCTCAACTTAGAAGAAAAAAGATAGTTTATTAACAC
>VXBB01004582.1:682076-804437 GCA_013399915.1 Illadopsis cleaveri | reverse complement strand
GCCTTACCTCCTGTGAAGCCGGAAGGAAGAGAGTGACCCCAGGCTTCCTTCCAACTTTTAAGGCTGTGTGTTTCCCAGAGGTGGATCCCTACATGCAATTGGCTATTTTGGTTGTCAGTTTAAAGGAATTCACCTATTACACTTCACCATCTGTGCTAAACCAGCACACAAGATGATGAAACTTAATTGGTATTCACTTCTTAAGAATCTACACTGGGTTCCATCTCTAGCGTTAAGCACTTTAACTTCCAGTGCAATCCAAACCATGGTCTCCTGACTGCCTGTGCAGAAATTTATCTGGTTCTTGAGCTTGCTTTCAGCTTTTCCCCCTCTACGAGGAACTGTGGGCATTGTGGAAAAGGTGACACCTTGTATAAGGGTCTAAACCTAACAAGATGGTAAGGATTCAGGCTGCAGCCCACGCTGGGTTCCCTGTTCCAAAGCAAAGCATGCAGGCATCAGGATGATATGAATGCAGATGTCCCCCTAATGTAGCATCCTCTCCCACACAATGTAGATGCAGTCAGTTTCAAGAAGCAGTGTGTCATGCAACATGAAGAAGACTGGTAGGAATTAGCTTTATGTCTCATTCATTTCAGCCCTGAATTATTTTTCACAGTTGTTATTTACAGTCTAAGCCTGTAAAATTTGAGCCAGCAATATAATTATGAAATAAAGATTAATTATAGAAAATTTCAAGAGGAAAAAGCATCTTTCTTCTTTTTCTTCAGAGGAAATTGCTAAAAGCAATGATCTCAAATCCCATCTTTTCACAAGCTATTATAAAGGAGAAGGCTCCAAGCTGCAGTGGCCTTACTCATGCACAGACAGGAGGATTTACATTAGCTAGTATGTTTTCCTTTATTGACTATGTTTACAGAAGGGGCAGCTGTCAGTTCTGAATTGGTTTCCCTCAGACATTTTCAGTGTTCAGAGAAACCACTGCAGTTTCAGATGTGGGCTAACTCAGAGAAATTTATATTTACAGGGAAAACCCATCTGCCATCAGCTGGGTGGAAAGGCTGGAATGTCTAGTATGGCATACTCTGCTGAGGCAGGTGGAAGACCTCCCAGAACCAATCATCTCTCTTCTCCTACAGCTCAAAAAGCAATGCCACATGCAGCCTGCCCAGTTGTGTGGATGGTAGCAGCTACACAGCTTCCCCCAATTCCATCACACAGCACTCCTGCTGCTCCTGAGCATGCTTAGTTTCAGGGCCAAATCCCAGGGTGGACTATGTGACAAATGTTCAGGAATTATTTAACAATGAAAATCCTCAGAGTTAACAGGGAAGTCAAAAGGGATAGACAGAGCTCAACTGATACCTTGAAAAGAGTTTGTTTGCTCCTTTCAATATATTACTATAAGCACAAAACCAGAGGGCATTCATAACAACTTAGTCTGTACAATTCTAAATTACAAATTATTTTATGAGCAATTATGCTTTAGAAAAGGCTTTCAAAAAGACATTGAGGTTTTCAATGTGTGTGTACTATAATTTCCCTGAATATTGGAAAGCTGGCAGTGTTGACATTAATCTGCACAGTGTGAACTTACAGGCTCAGTCCATTGCAATAGGAAGGGAAAAGGAGGGTAAATCATTGAATACCTTGTTTTAATCTCTTAAACGTGAGTGCTTAAATTTTAATCCTATCATATCAGCACTCAAAAAGAGCATTTCCATAAATGAAGGAGATCTGATGATATCTGTGATAGCAATACTTTAAAAATTGAAGAACAAGATAGCCTCTAATAGGTAGATATTAAACTGGCCTCTATTCCTACCTTCAGGATTTTGTGGTCCTTAAAGTACTGACATACGATCCATGCTAAAGAAAAGTCGAATCCTTTGGATTATTACATGCACATTTCAAAAATGAGTACATAAAAAATAGTCAGTGGGAAACTGTTTATATGAAAGATCTCCACATAGCCTGGGATCTGTATTATAGGAGACACCTCCTTTCATGGTTACTCTGCATTAAAGCTAAGTGTATAACCTAATCACTTCCTATTTATTAATTTATGTGTTGATATGAGTAACTACTCTAACGTAGTTATCTTTGTCCTAAATCTATTCAATCTAAAGTCAGTATTTGAATTTCTACTCACTTCAAAGAAAGAAGAATTGGAGTAATAATGAGGGCTTTGGCAAGCATGTAAAAACTATAAGGTATCTATTGGTGGTAACTATCTAAAGCAGGCACAGAAAGAAAAGGGTCATGGAAACACAGAAGAGAAACTATAAACATTAAATATTTGCTTTTTTCTTATCCCTTCAATTCCCTCTGACAAATGTAAAATGCAATTTTGATTCAGTATAAAATAATAAGCAATAAAGTGTTGACGTGTCAGACTCTCAGCTGGTTTAAACCAGCAGAGCAATCTATATCAGCTGAGAGCCCAAACCCATGAGATTGTTAAATGATTGTTAATTATTACAAGAAAATAGCTCCTTTCATGGAGTTTTCCCTATTCACCCCCAAGAAAATTCACATAATGGTTAATTCCATGCTGTCAATTTCAGAGAATTTTTAGACTTTAATGGAACACCAGAATAAGAGAATGATCTTTTAGCATTTTATTTATTAATAAATTTATTTATTTATAAGGAGTGGGAAGAAGACAAAATAGCTTCTTTGCACATGTAAAGATAAATGATGAGAAAAGCATTTTTGAATGCATAAAGACAAATTATTGAGCGGCTGCAGATGATGCCTCTGCAATGATATAAAAAGAGAACCTAGTTACAAATGGTCTGTAAAACGAAAATCTCTGAATGAGGTAAAACAAGAAAATATTTAAAATGCATAAAAAAGTTAAAGGTATATAAAGGAAAACCTGCAGGACTTTTACTAAATCAGCAAATTAATATTAATTAGCCAAAACCAGTCATGAACAATACTGACGTTCCAGTATGCTGACAAAACATTTATTCAGTTTAGTTTAAAATCTTTAAATAAAATGTAAAAGCAGTAGTTTCTATGTTATAAGCATTCATATAAATTAGACATATTGGTGTGTTTCTCATTTCAAATCAGATTTATTTTCTGTGTTCCTACTTCGTTTCCACCAAGCTGATCTTAATTGTAATGGTGCTGAAGAAGAATACAGCCAAAGTTTCCACAGATGATGTTGAAGATATGCAGAAATAATGTATGGATCGATCAAGAACAGAGAACCAGAAGAGTTAAAATAACTTGAGTAGAGTTTCATAGTTACCATGTCACTGAAATTTATGCTTGAAGGTCATTAAATGTGTCATAAATACAGACACATATGTGCTTAAAGAATGGTTATGAAACCATAGGGGAAAAGTACATGAGGGAGGGTAACAATTTGTTCTAAAGGGAGCATGCTCTGCCACACCATTTAGTTCTCTACTAGGATTTGCTTTAACCAGCAGGAGAGATGTAAACCAGAGGAACAAATTTTGTTGATGATACATACTAGGAAGAAGCAACCAATTAAATAAAAAGAAGAAAAAAAGTCAAGATGACTTAACAGATTGTGCCCAAAGGAAGATAAGTGCCTTATGCAATTAAATGTAGAGAGGTGTGAGATAATGAGATTAGGGACACAAAATAAGAGAAAGTGCTGATGTCCTGTGTAATCATGTGGTACAAAAATGTGACTAGAAGCAGGACTGGAGACAGACTGAGCTCAAAGAGCTTCAGGGCAGTCGTTAGCAGTAATATAAAATATTACTTTTTTGTTCAGAGAGGTAACAATAACATAGATGAAGTTATTCCAGCTCTTGCATGAGGGATTTATGAATGAAGTTGCATTGCAGTACAATGAGTTGTTCTCTATGCCCTATAAAAATAGCAGAGGCAAAGGGGACTGGACAACAGAATCAGGTAGACAGCAAACTTAATTATTCATAAAGGTCAGAGAACAAAACAAAATTGCCTGCAATTTTCACAGAGGTGAAACAAAATGGATCTTACCGAGGAATATGTGGTCTGGAAAATTTCAGTGGAAACAGAAGAAATTGCACTGCTAACTGATCTACTAATAAATAGAAGAGTAAAAGCATGGTTGGAAACAATAAAAATGAAACTGAAAAAAAAAAAAAGAGTGGAGTGTAGTTAGTAAATGGAATATGTTGTCCAAGTCAACAGCTGAAGCGATAGCAATAAGCATAATTCCCCAGAATTTGTTACCCTGTTGAGATTTCTTTCCTGTCTAACTTTAGGTAACTGATATTTTTTGAAGGACTGAATTCTAGGTGGACTACCTCATTCTCTAAATATTCCTTTCTCTCACCACAAAATAAATATGGAGCCAACATATACGACTGCATGTAACTCAGGAAAGTTTGTAAGTTGTGTACATTTTGATAACATAAATGTGGTTTCAAGAAGTGCTTAAGTAGTGGGGCCAGACTTTCAATGTTAGGCAAGGGTCTCTCATAAGAATCATGACCCTGAAGTCAGAGACTGAGCTGACTCCTGAATTCTGCTGACATCATCTCTAAAACTTAAAATTTCCCTTTAATTGTGCCAGATGTACTTGGGTTATATAAAACTGCACAGCATGACCATGCTTTACTGCAACTGGAGTCCAGGAACAAAATCTTTGAGATGCATTTACATGTCCACACTTCCTACTGAGTGTAGTTACGTCCATTTCTTTCTTCTAAAACATGGCCACTTTCCAATTTTTACTTCAGCTGTCCAGCTAGAAAACCTACGCATAAGGAAGATGGAGGCTTAGTGCTCTCTTCTTTCATGAGAGAATGCACATTACCACCTCCCCTCCCACATGTGGAAGAGGAAGTTCATCACTGTTCAGGAAGGGGCTCCAGAAGGATTTAAAATATCCACATTCTTTAAAAGTAGGATTAATAGTGCTTCCAGTCTCTAGAAATAATGTATATTATTCAGAGCCAATTCCATTTAACTTAGGAGAGAAAGGACTGCAAGGATCAATCAGAGCAAAAATTCTCTTCTGCTCAGGTGACGGCGAGACAGTAGTTCTTCTGCCCTTTAAGTCCCTCTTAGTTAATGTTTGATTCCTTTGTTAATAAGGTCACAAATTAAGCTTGAGTAATGGTAACTGTCTTGTGTACCCATGCTTAGAATAAATCTTCATGAGAAGATTCAAGTTCACCAAAATAACTTCTAATTTCCTGATCGATTTTCAAAGTCATCTAATAATGATATAAAAATTTTATCACAGTGGCTCTGCCAGCCAGGTTTAAAAGGCAAAAAATGAACCTGCAAGGAAATGAGCATGCAAGCCTACCTTTAGCAGGGATGGACTGTGAATACCCAGGGAATGAAAAGGTTTGGTTATGTGCCACCTTGAACAATGCTTGGTAAAATGAGAGATTCACCTCATCTGCAGTGTTTTCATACTGGCTCTATGCTGACCTCAGCTAGCTTATTTGTGTCTCTCCTGAGCTTTTAAGTAGTCCCCTGGTAGAGGCCCAAACAATCCAGCTCAATATAGTAGATCTGAGAGGTCCTGCAGATCCAAGAACTCCTGAACTCTCTTTATAGATTTATCTCTGAGCCCATCAGAGGATGTCTGTATGAGCACATGCATGTGTGTGTATCTGTACTTCTGTAAGCTGAGGGCATGTGTGCATTCTGTCTCACCTTTCATCTAGTGCCAGCTTCATTTCTTCTGTTTTTAGTTTGAAAGCCTAAGGATTACTGGAGTGGTGTTTCTTCACTGCTTTTTGTCATCCTTTCAGCTTACAGCCTGGACATATTGGAACAGCTGCTCCTTTTTCACAGGCTAGGAAGGACCATATGCTTGATATCAACACAACCCCAGCATAACAGGTGGCAAATGTATTTTTGTCGCTAATAAATTCCCACTTAGGTTTTAAATTGCCTGAGCTCCAACTTTTTTATAGCAATAATACACAAGAATTTCAACCTCCGCTTTCTGGAAATCAAAACAGTATGAACTGGTTCCATTTGTGTTTGCTGATTTTATTGATATAATGTTTTCTGCTGGTGCCTGTATCATTATATAAGATTCTAACATTCCAAGTTATGACTGGTTTTCATAGATTTGTCACTCATTTTCAGATGATTCTATATTTACACCATTATAATACAATTACAGTATTACAATACAATAATATGCACCATAAGCACAGGATGCTCAAATGGATTATCTTCTTAATCAAGTCAATAAAATGCTAACAATGGAAAGGGATAGTATTTTAATGTCTGTAGACCAGAATCATGAGACCATGCAAGCATATGCTCGCACCAAAATCTGTGGGAGCAAAGTCCCTTCTATAACTTTGTTACTAAAAACTTAAATTCCACTGAGTTTTTATCTTGTGACTGATTATTTAAAAGACCAGTAACTTAGGCTGCAATAGTTTTGCATTTTTTTCCAGATACTTTTTTTATGAGCTACATAGAGTTTGAAAATCTCTTCAAATTATAGATCATAGCAACAATGAATGGAGAAACCAAATATTATTGCCAAAATAAATTCAAACTGGTTGATTTTACACTTGCAAAAGCTGTTTCGTTAGAAGATACTGTTGAATTGGGCCTTCAAGTCAAATAATCAACTTTTACATGGAAGAACATGAAAAGTGCTGCTTAATCAATTTTCAAGTGGAATTACTTTACTTTCTCTATCTTTTAACAGCTTAGAATTTTCCAGCCTTTTTGCTGTCTTCATAAAAGGTAGCAGCATTTGGTATGGTTTTGCCATATATTTGTACTTTATGTGTTTTTATTACTGTGTCTATTTTCTAAGCATTGCCACATCAAGAGGCAGAAAGTGTTGCCTCTCTGATGGTCAGGAAGGCTATAACATATATAGAGTTCATAGCAATCTGTGAAGACAACTGATCAAAGTGTATCTTAACACATGCTTTAACTCTGAAAATGCTTTATACAAAATTTTGAAGTCTGGATGCCAGTCTCCACAGACACAAATGAACAGCAGTGGCTGAATGAAGGAATCATGTAGATGAAAATGTTTATATAAAGAGGGAGATTCTTGTGCTGTTTTTGAGAGAGGAAGAAGACCTCATGAGACCGTTTAGGTTCAGGAGCCTGAACATGTGAGGATGATTGCACACGCTTCATCCCATGTGATCCCCCTCCTGCAGGTAGAGGTTTGCCTGCAGGGAACCCCCCTGTCAAGCCTTTCCTCTCCTTGCAGGCACTGAAATGCTTCCCTCAGGGAAGTACCTTTCACTTTGGCAAATAGGGATGTAAACCCAAAAATCTGGTGCTTTGCTGTTGCGGTAAAACACCAATCACCAGTCCACCTGTCATGAAAATTTGGGTGTCCCATTTCATCTGAAGGGAATGAGGAGCATTCACTTTGCCGTCTGAAACCTGGGAGCATAAAGAGGCAGTTCGGGGACAATGAGTGACAGCAGCTGATCATAAATAATCAGAATACCAGGAAAATGAAAGTGTTGACAATCAAAGCTATTGCTTTTCATCATATATTATTATTATTATTATTACTTATTCTCATGTATTAGAGATCAAAACCCAGGTAATTGCATTTTGAATTTTTCTTTGATTATACTCAGGTGACACTTGAAGTTGTCATCTGCTTTTCTTCAGCAATTTTGCTGTCTGTTGAGATTCATATACTATGTCACAAGTCTACTTTGGACTAACATTTGAGACCTATGTTCTAGCAGAAAAAAATGTTTTAAAGCTTTTAAACATATTATTTTCTCTTCAGGCTGCCATCAACAGAACATTTATTTGAACAAGTCAAAGAGGAGAGGTGCTCAAACATTTGATTTTGATGCTTGAATTTAAATTTAGTTTAGTTTTAGTTTGCTGCAAGCAGTAAATTAAAAGCAAGAGTTTCCAGGGCTTTTGAGCATGTCAAGATGGTTTGTTCCATTGTGGGTAAAAATGTTTTTAAACTAGTATTGTCAGTACCCTGGTGTTTAAACAGTGCACAAGATTTTTGCAATACAGAACCAAGAACTTCCTCTTTGGATCAAGGTCTCACCATGTTGAGTACAGTAAAAGTGTTTCTGAGAAAATTATGGTCATAAGAATTTAATGTCTAAAAATACAGGTAATACAAAGCCTGAGGAATAAAATTGATTTAGTATGGTTTTTGTGTATGATCACATTTATCAAAGTACATATCACAGGAGCAGCATTAATTATATGATTATTTATCGCACAACAAAACGACATTGTGGTACCTATGGGTCCTGAAGAAAGACTGAAAATATGTGTGAGGAATGGGAAGAATTCCACATATAAAAGAGGAAATAAGCTTTGTATTAATGAGATGACAAACACGAGGACACAGAATGGAAAACATAATAAAACCAAACAAAAGGTAATGAGAACAGTGTATGTATACTTAAATATATACACTTTTTTTACAAATATGCACTCATAGATACGCACTTGAAAATGTATAATAGACGATTACAGAAGTTGCTAATATATTACAGATTCTGAAAATCTGCAACAATGTTGAGGCAGACTGAGGCAGATTCTTACTACTCTTTAATCTGGATCCAAAGTTTCATGAAACAAGATTGAGAGGGGATCTTATCAATAAGTATCTGAAGGGAGGGTGTCAAAAGGTTCGAGCTAGGTTTTCTCAATGGTGCCAAATAATAGGACAAGAGGCAATGGGAATAAAAGGATGCATGGGAAGTTTCACCTGAACATGAGAAAGAATCTCTTCACCATGAGGGTGACCAAGCACTGGAACAGGTTGCCCAGAGAGGCTGTGAAGTCTCCCTCACTGGAGATGTTCAAAAACCATCTGGGCACAACCCTGAGTAACTTTCCTAAAGGGAAATCCTAAGCAACTTTCCTTGCTTGAGCAGGGGGGTTAGACTGGATGTTGTCCAGTAGTCCCTTCCAACCTCAGACATCCTGTGATCCTGTAGGGTCAGCAGTCATCATTTTACCTCCTTCAGTGGACTTTATTTCAGTTCTTTGCTTTGTGCCTAGGCATGATATGTTAATAGTTGGCTTTAATACAGTCAATATGAGCAGGTATTATTGCTGCCATGTTTTTTGGTTCACTGGTCTTTACCTGGGCAAAGCATTCCTGCAGTAGAGCATGTGTCAGACATGGGCAGTTGTTTTTGTGGAGCACTGCTGTAGGATATACAACACGTCTGTTTCATGTGAACTACTCGAGCAGTAGTGGACATCCAGTGCCGGAGTTGTGTTTGTTCCCGTGAAATGATGGATACTGTCTATTCTGCCATCAGTGGTGAAGTTTCAGCATAAAAACCAGTATCTTCAATTTGAGTTACATTGACTATCATTTGCTAGTTTAAGGCAAGCTATTGATTGACATGTGGATGTGTAAAAAACATATTTGGAGATGGAGAAACGATAGTGGAATACCCATGACAGAAGAAACATCATTCTTAACAAGACAGCACTTACAGAACAATGTCAAAAAAGACAGAGGCAGAAAACTAAACAGTTTTCTAAAACTACATCAGTGTTGAAAAAGAGATCAAACTTCTCATGAGCCACAAAACTTTAAGTAAAGCTTCAGTGCTCAGCAAAATCCTTTTTAAAGAGATGTGCCAAATAGTTTGGGATGAATTCAAATATTTCCTCAAATGGAGACAAGTGCAATTGGTTTTGGAGATGTTTGGTAGTGTAGGAGGATATCTCCGTAGAAGGGATAGATTTAAGGCACATTTTTGGTGAGGGTGAGACTTGGTAGAAAACACCTTCTAAGCAAAAAAAGAGCAGCAGATAAATGATACTTTGCACAATCAAGTCACTGAAGTAAAGTCCAACACTGGGAGTAGTAGCATAGAAAGACCACCATCCTTGTTCTTTTCTGTATTTTGGACTTCAAATAGGTTCCGTCTTTGCTACATGTATTTTAAGTTATAACCACGAAGCAATGGTGAATATTTAAATCCACAATAATTCTCTCAGGGTTTTATTCTCATATAAAGTCCTGGACACTGCGGTGGTCTATACTTAACTGTATATATACTTGATGTTACCAAGTATTTAAAAAAAGCATGGGGTATAATAAAGAGTACAGAATAAACAAACAAAAAACTCCCAACCCCAAACAAAAAACCACAAAGTTTGCTTCAGGCTGATCTCCCTCGTATTCAGGTAAAAGCTTCAGGAAACAACTACAGGGAAAAAACCCCTACCTTCTTTGTCATTCATATTGCCAAAAAGTTCCTAGAAGGAGATGGCCAATATCAGCAACTCTTCCATCAGTTTTGTCCATACCTTGCTTGCTATAAGACCTCAGGGCTCCTGGAGCTTGTTCCATGTGTGCAGATCACATGTCAAGTAGGTGTGGACCTTTATCAAGGCTCCATTAGAGTGACGTTTCCCTGCTCCTCATTTTTTGTAGTATTGAAACAGTAAATTATGACTATAAAGCTGTAACTTACGATACTGTCTCTCCAACACAGTGCATCAAGGACTTGTACATATCTCTCTTGGTGAGTAACAGGCACTTCTACTCCCATTCTGCTTTAATTAATGTGTATATTAACAAATACATATACTTGAGTACAAGGATCTTGATTTTGAGCTATTTGCCTGTTTAGTCTAAAAATTTAAAAATTATCAATAGCTGCCACCTGAAAAGTTGCTGCCTGAAAAGTGAAAATAGTTGCTGTCTGTATTGTATATTGATGACACAATTGCCTTCATTCATAGAGTGATTTAAGCAGATCTATCGGATTAAACAGTTCACCTACAGTCTGAACCTTAAAACTGGCATTTA
This sequence comes from Illadopsis cleaveri, assembly GCA_013399915.1. NCBI lineage: Eukaryota > Metazoa > Chordata > Aves > Passeriformes > Timaliidae > Illadopsis > Illadopsis cleaveri. Next base: position 793,723 of record VXBB01004582.1, on the reverse strand, counting down.
ATTTTCCCATCAGTTTAATTTACTCCCAATTTCTACCCAATACTTGAAAGTCTATAATTAGCAGGAAGTAATGCAGACAGTAACAGATTAAAATGAAATTTAAATTGTTCCATAATATTATCCAATACAATTCCATGCTGTGTCTTCTTCTATCTGCAAATACAAAGAGGTGTTTCACACATTATTTTGGTGTGAGAATTTATTCACCACCTATACAGACAAAAGGCAGTAGGGAAACCTATTGTTTTCTATCAGTCTATCAAGATGTGGGGCAACGCTGTATCCCAGGGGAGAGGAGAGGGGACAAGGTTTGCATTTACTTCCTGGGAAGTGTGTGCTCAGCCAAAAGGACTGCCAGCTTGAGTTGCTGTCCTCTGCTCTGCTTGGAAGGCAAGCTCCTGTGCTGCCCTGAAGCACTGCTGTCAGAGGTCAGGACTGTCCATTGCATGAGTTTGCCACCCAAGAACAGAGGCGGGAAGTGAAAATTCCTGGTGCAGCCTGGGGAACAGCTCTAGTCCTCCTACAACACCAGGGCTTTCCCAGGACTGGCATGGGAGTGTTAGGTCAGCAATTTCTGTGGATAAAATGTGGGTTTGAAGTCCAACACGATCACATGGATTAAGTACAAACTTGGATTGTTAAATGTAGGTGCCTTACAACAGAATTTAAATCTCCCACAGTTTTCTGAGGTGTTCTTGACTGCAAATGTAAAAAGACCAAACAGAATCATAATAATCTTGTATAATCTTGCTCACAATTACATTTTGTGGTGAAAAAACACAGTAATTGAACCAATCTGATGTTAAAACACGCACAAGTTGGCAATTAAAAAAATGTCTAACTACTTAAACAAATGCAACAGCTGCTCCTTAACAGGAGAACTGTATCCAGCAAACCTTGACATCACAGGCTTTTGTGAAGTTTGATGCACAGGCAATACCACTTCAATGTTTCTGAAAGGATTTTAATATATTGTATGTTGAAATAGAAGACACTGTGAGTATCACAGTGTCATTTTTTCTAGACATAAAAATGACAGTGTTTTTAATGTCATACACTCTTTTCACAGACATATTTAGTCAAGCAGCTGTGATGAACCCAACAACATTTGAGGGCAATAATGAAATTGAAGAGTGAAGAATTCCTTCCTTAAGTGAAGGAATTTATGGACTAATTGCTAAAACAAGATGTATTTCTGAGAAAAAAAAGCATTTAATACTGAATGGAAATAGAGGACAAGTATCAAATAATAAAGAGTTGACATAGATTAGAGGTGATTGATAAATGAAAGCATTTATTACACAATGGTTGATTGATGATGTGTCTGAATGGTGCTGTCCTTCATAGGCTTCAGTAGTTGCATATATTCACTTATACTCCAGTTGGTCAAAATAAAAAGTTATGATTTAGCTGGCTTCAAGCTGAAGTCCCTTTCCTGTATTTGTTACATAGGCCCTGCTGGTAATTAAAATGTCTCACAGTAGGTAAGATTTTAATAATCTCACCAGGGTCCTAGTTTCACACCTTTTGTGAATTTTCATAAAGCTGAGTTATCCTGGCCAAAAAAAACCAGGCAAAAGTGAATTTCAAAGTTACAGTCCTCTTTGCTGAAAATTACTTTTACAAAGTACTGACAAATGTGTCACACAAATACGTTCTACAAAACAGTGTATTGCCTTCATTATGTGCCTGATCAATCACAAATAACTAAAGTAAATCAAGTTGTGTACACTCATAGAAAATGGTGCATAGAGTTTAAAAAGCTCACCCCAAACTAATCAAATACTTTGAATAATGAACAGATTAGACAAAATCATGGTCTGCTCGTGCATGCGCCACAATCAGACAGAGAAGCTAAACTCATTGGATGCATTATTCATCGGGAATTATTTGCTCTACCTATTGGTGGGGAAGCTTGCAAACACTACTGCTCTATCTGTTATCATCTAACAGCCTGAAGAAGGAGATCTGATTGCCTTTATCATTACATAGCATCTTACCTTTTAGATGAGGATTCTATTTTTTTGTGTTGTCTGAGAAAAATGTTGTCCATCAAATGCTCAAACGTGTCAGGGACAAACCAGGATGGCTGATGTAAAGACAAATCATGCATCTTCAATCTACCAGTATTCTTTGCAGAAGTCAGGAAACGATGAGTAAAGAACCAAAAATATGGTGGGTTTGGTAGTCAGTGAAATTCGTAGTTATGTTTTTTTCAAAAGGGGTAATGAAAACAAACACAAAATTAAAAATAAAATAGGTAATGGGCTCTGATGTAGAAAAAGGACAACAAAACCCAATACTTCGGTTTCAAAATATAAATGAGTTAAGGCTGTGTAAGGTAAAATAATGATCTAGACAGGAATACAGGGTAAAGTGATGATATTTGTATGTGAAACAAAATTTTAAAAAAATTAGATCCAGTGTGGATTGATAAAGAATCTAAAAAATTATGTGAATATATAATAAAGTAATAGATGAGAAAACTGTTCTTCCACCAGATATATTTTGAGTTATATCTGATGAGTAAGAAAACACATCCATTTTTCTATGTTGACTGCACTCTGTTAGCATCTCACATGAGCATAAAATAAGAACATTTACACATAGCGGAAACACTGATTTGGCTTTTATATATGTAATGGTTATATGTTATAAATGAACTTCAAAAGAACTGAAGTTCTTGACGATCTCAGAGCAGCAATGGACCTGGCCCTTATTCAGAATGCTGTAAGAAGGGGACAACCAGTAGTATTAAAAAGCCCCACCAACTATGTCGAAAATTTTGTCACTAAGCTAACAGCTGCTAATTTTTATGAAGCCAGAGTGCCTAGTAGATCAACACAGGATAAGACATCAACTTTAGATAAATAATAAAAATCTCCTTCATTTTTATAGCCTACTTTTAACATACCTGAAAAGTTTTGATTATATAATGATTTCAGGCATCAAAACAACTGGTAACTTAAGAGTATGAGCAAGGCACTCATGAACCATGAATTTATGAAACTGTTATCATTGTGGAACATATATATAATTTTATCTGCTTAATGATGGTAAGATATTAGACAGTAGTCTATTTTAGACACCATGACCTCATTTGAAATGTCTGTTAATGGAAGGAACATGAAAAAATGTAAAACAGTGTTAGACTGCAAAGGAATGGCAGCTTCTATATTGAAAAGTTGTCATCATAGCCTCTTCTGAAAGGAAGAATGGACAGTGGCCAGCCAAACGAGTAAATGGTAGCCTTCCTCCCTTTCTCCCTTCTCAAACAATGGCATTGAAAATGTAGAAATGACAAATTACTGAAGTTTCCTTCTTTTCAGGACTGACCATCTTGACTGACATCATTTAGTTGTGTACATGTATTATTAACTCAACCTATTTCATCGATAGAGAGAGATGCTGTATCAGGATTTGAAGGTGAGGAACAATAATTCTGTACAGAATTATTTCACTTTCATGCAGCACCAAACAAATATCTCAGTATAAATTTTAGGACACACTTTTGGATAGTGTCCCCTCATATGAACCATAAATTATCTCTCCTAAATAAGCCACATGCAAAAGAATGTTATGTGATTTATGCCGTCTCTTTTGTCCTGTCACAAAAATGAAAACTATTTTAATACTAACCTGAATAGTCAAATTCTTTTGGGCATTTTCATCAGTGGTGATGTTTATTTAGGAGTCAAAAGACAATTTTAAATTGTTATATTCGCCACTTAAACTTTAATAACCACTTCTTCAAATTAAATGCAAATGAATTCATTATAACTAGCAAAGATAATACATGCAAAATAACCTTTTTTGGTCATGTTCTTTTCATGTATTCCTTAATGCTCCAAAAATAAAAAAGAATAACACCCAGCATATTGAAAGATTTCTAAAAATCAGGATATTGCTGTTGCTTTGTGAGTGCAAAATTCAGTTCTGCATCATCTTCGGTAGAAACCTGCCATTAATATGAAATTTAACAAAGCAATAATACAGCAGTGGTATCAAAATGTGATGTAAAATGCTTCAGTTCCCCCAACAGTGCAAGACAGTGATGCTAACAGCTTAAAAACATTCTGAGAGATGCATAACAGTTTGGAGTAAAAAAATAGGTAATATTATCAGGTGGAGTTAGACAAACATTCATATGACATCTTTCTAAGCCTCTCTAGCAAATAGAGTTACCAGAATTTTTCATTACTGTTTTCAGAAACTGGAATAATGAGAAAATACAGTTTAGAGGAAACCTCAGGAGGCCTCCAGTCCATCCTCATCCTTAAAGAGGAGTCAGCTATGTGCTTATATCATGTTACTCGAGAATTTATCTTGCTGGATCTTGAAAATGACCTGTAATGGAGACTGCATAACCTCCCTGAGCAGCCTGTTCATAGGTTTGACTGTCCTCATGGTGAAAATAGAAAAAATTTTACAATTAGCACCATCAAGTCCAGCAAGACTTAGGTTTATGTTCAGATGCATTAGCGTCCCATGAAGAATTGGATTTTTGCACTGCTTTCACAAATAATAGCAGTAGGTAATTCTTGCATAATACTAACTGGCCAAATACGTGCCTGATCTCAGGGAGAGCCTTCCCCTCCTGCTTCTCCAATCTGCTCACACAGTGATGCCCATGGCTGGGGCATGGTGTGAAAGTTGTGTTAACTGAAATAAAATACCTCATCAGATCAAAGTAAAGAACAGAGGAATTGATGAGGGAGAAAGCTCACCTAAGATGTTGAGAGGTGGTTATAGCAGCAAAAGGATTTATTTTGTCAACAGAGCTTGCCCAAATACTCAGCAGCTGCACCCTGAGAGGACCCTTCTCCCTCTGTATATAGTTTCTCTGTATATAATTTTGCTGGCACTGCTGGATGAGTTAGTCTTCCATGGCATCAGGTCTGAGCAGTGTATACTCGAACTATCCTTTCTAAACTTAAAAAACAACCTTGGATTGCCCAAGAAATGGGCAGAGAGTTATGTGGGCTTAAATCTTCATAGCTCACGCAAGGCAGTGAAGGATTTAATGTAAAATTAGTCAGTGTTCTGCTACCATAAAGCTAAGCCCACAGGGAATGAGATTTTTGCCCCTTTTCAATAAATTTTTACTAAGTGTATTTCTTTGAACACTCGGAGAGCCAGCTATTGTAGTGGTTATATATTTTTCCATGAGAAATTTCTTCCTGATTCAATTAAAAACACCATTAAATTCCCACCGAGTCCAAGAGCAGCCACCACTGCTGAGCTCCCCAGCACAGAAACACACAGGGCCAGGAGGGGTCTTGAGGAACGTCGTCCTTGCCCAGTAGGACATCACCTAGGACATCACCTGCTTAATCACACTTGTGCCGTCGTGGGAGCAGTATCACCACGCCCTCTTTTACGAGGCTATAATCCAGCTCCCACACAGGAAAGTTTCTGCATTGCAGAACCGGGGCAGCTGGTGTTACTGCTTGGATAAACACACTTGGGAGCAAACACAAGGAAAGCAACACCCACCTTTGGGCAGAATATGCTGCAGAGTTTCCCTGGGAGGGGTCCCCCCCAAACCGGAGCGACCCTGAAGGGGTCCCGGCACCCTGCAGTTCCCGGGGCCTGGTACGGCCCCCCTGCAGCTCAGCTCTGGGCTGGGCTGGGCTGGGAGGCAGGCGCTGAGGGCAGCTGCTGCCAGGGCACGACAGCGGGCAGGCACAGGGGCGGGCATGAGGCCTCGTGTCTCCCGCTCAGGTGGGCCCAGGGTGGGCACGGCCAGCATTTGTGCCGGGAGGGGAACGCTGTGCCTTGCCCCTGCAAAGAGCCCGGCAGGGCAGCTGCACTCAGCTGTTCATACTGAATACTAAATTTCCTTCTCTCTGTTGCTCCTGTTGTGGGAAAGCAAGGCCTTTCTTTTCCAGCCCAATTTCATTTTGTTGTTAAATTGCATTGGCCAGCCCAGCTGATTGAAGTGCAGCCCACTTGTTGGGATTTCTTCAAATGATTCTGACAGGTACATTTTTTCTAAAATATACCACAACTGTGGCTGTCTAATCCCAAAAAGGCTTTGTTTAATTTTAAATGTGTCAGTGCAAAACATGACCAAAGACAACAAGCAACTATAATCAACTGAATGTGTAACATGGATGCTGAATTATTGTTATGCTTCAAGAAAATCTTTGTTATTCCTTTCCAAAAGAAAAAAAAAATGAAAAGTATGAAAGTGATATTAAGCAGATGTTAGACTGGGGTTGTCAATCTTGTCTAAGCACGCAGGTGCTAATGTGTTATAATTATCCCTTCTGGCAGTTGATATTTAGAATTTTGGATCCCACCTAGTCAATCATAGCTGTAATTGTTAAGCTTCTTACATAGCTAATATGCTGGGTAATAACCAGATCAAGATTTAATATTTGACGTTTACCATCAATTATCTTTTCTTCTGACATACATCTCCCCCACTCAGGTTCCTGCAGATCGGAACACTTTTCTGATTTCAGTAAAATAAATAAGAATCTGGTTATAGAAGAAGACTCAAATAAAAAAATATTCCTGTCATTGCCTCTTATCTCATTGCCTCATGTTTCTTAAAGAACAGTAAGATATCTCCTTGTTTCAAGCTCTACAGGTATAATAATTTGATTCAGAACAATTCCTTCCCATTTTACTTTTTGATAGATTTATTTACAGAAAATCTCATACCTGCTATTGCAAAATCGTGGTGTAAGCATGTTAACCTCAGTCAGGCATATTTTCAGATGACAATATTTGCTATGAAACACAATGTTGGCATTTGTTTTGTACCTAGAATATATATTCATTTATTCACACCACATATATTATACCAGAGGATTCTTCTTGTTAAAAGCACTGTGAAAATTAATTCTGTGGATAAAATATTTTAAAATTAAATTTTTTGTGCCAGTTTTGCCTTTTTTACTCTTATACGAAGTAAAATATGTGTTATAAAATTTGCTCCAATAAGCACAAGTAGAACATAAGGATTTTTTCCTAAATGTTCTGAGATTTCCTCCTGTGTGATTAGGCTGAAGTTCACAAAATATAAACACGTCCATCCCAAATCAGCCTGCAGTACTCATTGCATGCTCAGAAGTTAGGTTACAGGTGACTGGTAAGGAACTTTGTGAACCAAGTTTTCAGTTGCTATAATTGCATGAAAAGACCTTAGATTTGCATCAGAAAGAGTTCTCTATTATTATTTGCCTCTAGCAATATGCCATGATTTTCCCCTTAGATGAGAGTGAGTCTTTTTCTTGTGCCTCTTATCCTGTCTCAAAAGACTTTTGACAGAAAAAAAATACACATTTGTCTTTGGTGCTGATTCAACAAACTTCATTAGTATCTGCTTGTATTTGTATACACTGACTGTGCTCTAATTTGCATTTTGTATTTCCTACAAAACAGTTCAGGTACACAATTTTAAAGATTAAATCATTTGTAGTTTAAATTAAATAAAGACAATCTAATATCAGGAAAGATATATTCAGTCCAGACCCTCACCTTTACACACTTTTTTGCATTTCTACAAGGATACCAAACACAGTTTTAATGCTTTTAAATAATTTTCAGTTCTACCTTCCATATGAATGCAGATTATTTTATTAACATACAAGTACTGCACGTTAATTACAAAACTGTAATTTTACATAATCTTTTTCTTTACAGGCAAGCTAGCACCAAAGCTAGTGGATAATAACAGTGGATAATATTGCAAGAGTGGAAGGCAAACAACTAAGCTTGAAAATGGTATTTTTATGAGTGAAGTTCTCCCTGTTGTCTAGAGAAGACAGTATCTTGGTTCAAAGGGATTGTGCTCCAAGTTTGAATAGGAAAAGGCTGCAGTCAGGCAGCCAAGGGACAAGAACACTTCAAAGCAGAACAAATGAAACTGGACCATGTCATTTTGCAATAAAATGTGAAGTCATGTAATAGTGCCCTTTTAAGCCACTTGTGACTTTTAAGACTTCAAATGAAATGCTATTAGCACAGACAGATAAACATGCTAAGCTGTTATTTGCCTGGGGCGATAGCCTTGTGATTTGTAACAGGCAATGAAAGTATAGTAGCCTAGGTGTTCAGGAAGAATGATATGAATACCAGTAATCTCTTCAGACTGATGCCAAGACCTCTGATAATAAATCCCCCAGAAAATCTTGTGTTAGTCAAAATGACTGGGTATTTTTTTACCTTATTACAAAAGTTTTCCAGAATAGGAAAGAATTTCTAGAAGTTGAAGAGGAAAGATGAAATTTATAGAAAAAGAAAGAAAAAGAAAAAGAAAAAGAAAAAGAAAAAGAAAAAGAAAAAGAAAAAGAAAAAGAAAAAGAAAAAGAAAAAGAAGTATTTATATCAACCTCACATTCAGTTTTGAGTTAAAAAATGAGAAATAAAATCAATATGACTGTTTATCAAAGAGTAATGAATACCTGCCTTGATTATATATTGTGGCACCTCCATCTACATGCCCAAGCAAACCCAGTGAAAATGCTGGCAATATAACCTCTCTGGAATTTGTAACACAATTTGCAGAACCAGGAACTTGAATAGAAACCAGACCATATCTGGTTAAAAATTTGTAAATAAAGGGACAGGTTCACATCACATCTTATGTGAAAATTTACTCACTATTTTACCTATTCTATACTTGTGTTGACTGGAAAAGAGTGTTTAAATTTTTCCCCAACTCAAAGCATGTATGCTTTTCTTGACTGAGAAAGCAAGAAGAATGCAATGTTGAATTTCTCTTCATGAAGTTTTGGGTTACATTAACAAGAGACAGAAAAGTGCTGCTTTGATAGAAGGCTATGAAAGAGCTCAACCTTCCTAAAAAAGGAAAAGGAAGTCCCACCCTTTTCAGAGCTGCCTCAGAGAGTTCTGTAAAGGAGGTGCCAATCCATATTAACTTCGAGTGCCACAGTAGGCCAGGGTGTAAATTTAAACAAAATCTGGATAGCAGCTTCATTTTTTAACATAAGCAGTATATCTAGTCAGTAGCTGATGTATGCTCTGTTTTTCCAGCTGGCACAGGCTCTTGGGGTATGCAGGCATATATTTCCAAGCATGTTGTTCTTCTGAGTTGTTTGTGCTTGGACCATAACTGCAGTCTCGGCAGCCAAAATAAAATATGCCAAGTAATCCTGGCTGAGGGACAGACAAATTGGACTGAATTCCTGCCTGATACAATGCGCTTGACATCGGTGAAGTCACATAGTGACAGTTCATTGTTCTCCACTTTCAAACACAAAATATGGAGGGGTTTTAAGGTAGGATGGTGAAAGCATTGCTGCCACTGCCTTCCTGAAATTTCTTTTGTTCTTGCCTGCAGAAAACAAAGAGTTATCAGCCATGAGGATTCCCTGGTTGACCACATTTTTGACTGCATGCAGACAGCAACAGTGGCCTTCTAGAGATACAGATTTACCTGGCAAAGGATGGAGAGACAACCAAGCTAATTTCCTCCTCCCATCCCTCAGTGACAGTGTCACATCTCCTCGTGTACTTCCCCTGGTGCCTGCCGAGGATGTGGGGCCTCTGAAATCCACAAGAGAAGCCATGTCTGCCTTATGGATTTCAGTGTTGATCTGACAAATCAACAAAGTTTCTCTTCCTGGGTTCACCAGCTGCAAAGCAGAAGTACAGGAATGTTTGCCTGCTTGTGTAGTGCTTGATATTGAAGCGATGAAACTGGTACACGTTTTAAATAAAGGGTTCAAATAAACTTTCTCAGCTAGGATGTATTAGAGATGTGCATGGCCCAACTCCCTTTCATCACATGCAATGAAATCTGGAGGAATTTGCTTGGCAGGGAAGGCAGACTCTGGAAGGAAAAACATAGAACAGCCTTCTTGGTGTGCCATATTTTATGATTAAAATCTAAACTAAACATATATGAGCTCAAATAAACAAAAATAATCTCCTATAGTTTGCTTTAAAGTACCATGCTATTGTCTCTTTAAATAATAATGAAAAAGGAGAAAATATTCTACAACTTCCATAAAAAAATGTCATATTTGTATAGACCCCAAATCCCCTCTGTTTAAACAGGGTGATTAATATCAGCTCCTGTAGGAAATTAAATTCAGGGAAGAACAGTAATATGCAGATATGCAGATTTCTAAGCAGAATGGCTAGCCCTGGGTAAGAGAGTCAGGTTGATTAATCTGCATCCTCAGAATACAAAATGAAATGCTGGTCTCTCCTGGGTAGTACCAGAAATGACTTTTCTTTCTTACATTAGAAATAAATGGACAAACACATACACGTATATTGCAAAAGGCCTTAATATCACATGCAGTGTTTACAAAGGTGATAAGAGTTTAATATTTAAAATATCCTATTTCATCTGAGAGGAGACAGAAAAAAAAGAGCTGCTTCTCATTAGGATGAAGAGTTTTCTTTATACTAAAATAGTATTTTTTTTTAATCTTTCATAAAGACTACAAAATTTATAAGGAAATCCTGTATCAGCATGCAAGGAAATCTTTAATCTGTTCATAAACATTTTACTGAAAAAATACTGGGGAGATATTGGACACTAACATGGTCAGAGTGTGGAAAAAAACCCTGGAATTGTAAAACAAAAATACTTAGTCCTGAGAACTGAGTATTTAATATAAATTTCAATGCACTTTGCTTTTTCGTTTCAAAATTAGAAACACAATAAGCACAATACACTAAAAGAATGATTCCACAGGCTTAATTTCGACTAATACAAATTCTTCCATAAATATAACCTTTCTCTCATTTCGGAATAATAGCATTTCCACATTACCAAGAGTAAATATGCGATTTTTAATAATTCAGTCTTTAAAAAAACACCCCCAAAACCTCAGAAAAATATTTACAGCAAAATGCAGAATGTCATTTTCAGACTTTTTTCCCCCTGTCGTTACTGGAAAACCAAGCCTGTTATTTAAAATCATTCAGGGTCTCTCCAATAATTGTATAGAAGTAGGCATTATGCTATATTATTAAAGCTGTAATTTCCTGCTGAATCTGGCTGGATGTTTCTTTTTATCACTTGGCAATTTCTATCTAGTTATGGCATAATTAAGTTTCCTGACCCTTGCTCACTCTCTTAACAGGACGCTTAGAAATATACTAGAATTGCAGATCTTCAACCTGATGTCCTCTCTCCCCACACAGTAATGGAATAAAATTATTAATCCAGTAATTGTACAGAACACATTACTTTGCATTGAATGTTCCTATTTCTCATTTTCTGTTAGTGACAATCAGGCAGAGGTACAAATCATTTCTGCAGGGAGCAGAGCCCTTGAAAAAACCCCTCATTCACTCCACTGGAGCTACCTGTACAGCTGTGATTATTCAAAGTCTTACACAGTACTAGGCTCAAGCGAACGAAACAAAGTTAATAAAATGGAATAAGGAACAAGATATTTTCCTGTCTTCAGCCTCCTGCGTGCCAAAATTAGAACCTTACCTCCAAATGATGAACCACACTTCCAGTTGTGTTTTTATAACAGCACTAATGAGCCTCAGCCAAGCATTTCAGACTTGGCTGGCATTAGCACTGGCCATCTCCTATGGGGGTACACTCCGTATACCTGGGCCATTAAGGGGGGTGCCTGGGAAGGAGAGGAAAGAAGTTGGAAGGAAGACAAAGGATCCCTGTTCTTGAACCTTAGTATCTAGGCCCCAGCCATGCATGTCTGCATGTATTAAAATCTTCACAGAAGAAATCCTGTGAACTGCAAAATCCCAACTGAGTTCAGTGGAGTTACTATTTCCCACTAAGAAATTTGAAATTTAATTTGATATGTCTTGAATTGGATCTCAGTTTGGTCATCATCTGCATGGAACATCTAAACACAGTGATATTTATCCCAACGTATATTATGAACTCCACAACTTGCAAACTTGCAAATGCATAAAAGCTTGGAAAACATTTTTTTTTTTTTAACAGACATTTCCTCAACCAGCCCACCTAATAACTTCAGTTTATTTAGAGAGTAGCTACATCAGGGGTGGGAAGGGCAGAGGGGAATGTTATATTTTATTACCATTTTCTAAGAATTCTAGTTCAATCTGATCATGCACGGAGTGTTTTGACTCTGGCAGTGGATCTCCCTAAAATATGTTGTCATAATCTTTGCACTGGTGTCCTTCCTCTTTCCTGATTGCACCCTCTCTTAGAAGAAATACATTATCACACTAAAACATCCTGGTTTATTGGACTTATGTCCTGCAAATATATTTTCAGTGTGCATTTGAATTGATGGAACAAGCTAGGGAGAAAGTCTCTGAAGCAGCATTGCTCCTTTAATAAAATCCTGATCTTAGAGAGGATAAATAGCAAAACAAAATCCTTATCTTCATGAAAAACACTAGTGATTTTATTCAGATGCAATAGCATGTTTCAAATTGAAACAAGGCAAAGTGCCGTGCATCATTACAGAAAAGAAACACAAATAATACCTAGGATGATGCATTAGGATATTCCATTTGATCACAGTTCTTTGTATTTTTCCATGCTCTTGTCCTCCAGTAATGAATATCTTTAGGTTTTTCTGAGGCACAGACTCCACAGCCAGAGAGTGCTGGTTGCATAAGCATTTCCATTATAGGCTGTCAGGTTTATAAACTCATCTGTGTTCCTTGCTTTACATCTGTACAAGAGGAATGTGTGCAATTTTCATGGCTCTGGTAAATCAAATTGATCAAATAATAAAAATACTGTTCCAAAGTGCATTAGAGAATAGACCATTTCCAGTGAAAAACAATACTACAGCAGTTGTTTCAAGGTGGCTTTTTTTTTTTGGTTGTGTGGGTTCTGTTGTTTTTTGGGGTTTTTTTCTTTTTCTTTTTTTTTTTTTTAACCTGCTACAAAATAGGTTTTATTTCCATTGAGTCAGTCACTGCAGAAAAGGTAATCATTATAATCACAGCAAAGATTTCTGTTTGTCTAAGGTACTTAAGTCACTGCCATCACCATAGTGTCTGAGCAGATTCCAGAGAAGTCATGTTTCATGGAAGGCTTGTTGTGGACTAACTTTGTTTAATTTATAAAGCAAATAATTTTGTCTCGGACTTGTGCAGTCAACTCAACCACTTCTACAATTAATAATCAGCTTTTATACTGTGAATCCTTCCCAATCTGAGGTAATAAAGAAGAGATGGAGCAAATAAAGCTGAGAACTTTTAAAATATTCATTTCTCTCCCCTGCATTATCGCTTTAATACAGCATACACTAATTGAAATTTATTCTTCTTTCATATCTAGCAAAAAAGCACCATTGGCACAGATCATCTGGCAACAAATATTACAGTGATTTATCAAATTAAATCCTTGCTCATATTTGCAAGAGTATCATGGATAGAGATGCATGACGTATGAGTGCATTACAAAAAAATATACTTAGGTATTCATGTATAAAATAGTTATTAAGATTGTAGCTTTAGGCTATTGGCTTGGTCTGAGGCTTTGCCCTGGCAGTAGGAAGATAGTTGGCTCTACGGACACAAAAATTATGTATTTATGCAAATCATAAACATTTGTTTTCTACGAAGACCTTTATGTATATAGATAATAATTTCTATAGCATATCTGCAGGAAGCATAGTGTTTCTGTTCAACTTGTTCTAAAATATGTGGTTTTCCAATAGGGAGGTTTTGCACTTCCCCTCCCAAACTTTTTCTTTTCTGCAGTAAATGGTAATCACATCCAGGGACAGACAGAGCGCTCTCTGCTCAGCTTGGTCTGGCTGCCCATATGGGTGCACAGGGCCTGGGACACTGCATAAACTGCTAATGAGCATCATTCTCGTGCTCATAGTCTGATGATATTTATTTAGGATTGTTAAGCACCCTAAACACAAACATCATAAACAAGTTATGCATATGTAGTCCATCTAAGCAAAAAACTAAATAGTTGCATGACATCCACAGCATTGCATATGCTCCTACAGTCAAACCATGCCAGTTCTTGTTTGATTTCACCTGTGTGAACCTACTTAATTTTAGCACCTGACAAGAGAGTGATCTTTGAAAATGACATGTTGATGTTGTCATTTCATTTACAGTGTTTTGCTTAATAAGAGACTAACAGTGAAACAATTACAAATCCTCCAAATCAGCTACTAATAAATACATGCATTCATTATGAGGAGGTGGCAGGGAAGAACTATCACTTTATGTTCCTATAGTTTCATTGATAAAAACGATCTTGGAAGCAGGAGAATATATTAATTTTTTCCTTTTGGATTTTTTTTTATCTAGAAGTCTGGAAGACATTTCTAAAATAGATCTATTTTCTTTTCATTCTGCAGAATAATGCATGAATGATTATAACATATGCTCTATCTCCAGTTTTTTCAACCAGTGGAAAAGTGCCTGACACAATAATCACAACTTGTTGGGTTTTCAATCTGATGCTGTCCTATTTTATCATGGTAGTTAAATGTCCATTCTTGTTCAGCGTGATAAATGTTATGGCCATTTAACAGTACCGAAAAAGAGAGACATGTTAAACCAAATATTGCTTCAGATTGTGTCTTTTATTCTCCTTTATCATCATATCTTAATTTATAGTATAATCATCATTATCACAACTGTCAGCCTCATTTAACCTTCCCTGCTCTCCCATGATTCTCCGCTGTCAGGCCTGATTGCCTGCCTTCTGCTGACGGGCTGATAATGCCTGACTGATTAGCCCTCCCCGAGAAGAAGACAATGATATATAGAACCGCGCCGCTCGCTCTATATATTAATGAGGAGCTGGCAAAGCTTTGATAAGGCAGTGGAATAATCCATCAGCCAGAGAAGGAGCTTGTAAAACTGGTGGAACATTTCATGGGAAAAACACCTGGGAAGGATGTAATGACCCATCAGCTAAATACCTCTCAGCCCTCCTTCCCCTCTTGTAATTAACATCTGGTCGCTGCTGCGTGGATGGCACCCGGGGCATTATCAGTCCCCAAATCCTGCTTACCTTCTCCCTGTTTTACACCCCGGACTTTAGGGTCTTTATGATGTCTTTAGCAAGAGGGCAATTAATAGCTCATTTTCCTTGGCGTTGGGAACTGTTTATCTTCTGAACTAGCTCTTATCACAGGCCGCTACCTATGAAAGGCAAGAGTCATCGTCGTTTTTGTGCTCTGGTTGTTACACTTACTCAGCAGAGGCCTGCTTTGCCATTAGATACAAAGCTTCTGATGGCTACTTGAGTTTGAATGCACTGTTATTACAGGTATTATATGAAATTGCTTGTGTTATGTGAAGGGGATTATAGAGGTTTTGGATCAATAACTTCAGTGGATGTTGGGAGTGATTACAGTGCTCTGTCAATTTTTCCCATTTGGCTGTCAGTACTGATTTACAACACACCACCTCTTTTATTCACATCAAATCGCTCATTTCATTGGTAAATTCTATATATCTCAATTTACTTAAGTAGCTGATTTGGGTAAAATAAAATGACTTCCTCTCTTCTATGGATGTGAGAGTGTGTGTGCGTGTATACAGACAACAGACATAACCCTATAGAGCTATAAAAGGCACTGACATTTCCAAAGCTTTTTGTCCTCTTAGAAAGGACAACATCCAACATCATATAGGTCACCTAAATAAAAACAAATAGGTACGCTCAAATCATTTCTCCAATGGCTAGGGTTTTCTTAACAAGATTTTTTCTTCCGTTGCACAAAACAGGTGATCTGCTGAGGTGCAGAGTATTTTATGTGTCTGGAAAATCAACAAGGAAACAAAACAACTTGAGACATAGGTCATGTATAACTGGATAAATATCCCAAAGAAGCTGCCCCTGGCATTTCAGGCTTCCATCTGGAGGCCTGGTGCAGAAGGTCCATCCTGCTGAAAGATGCTCATGTCAAAGACATGGAGAATGTTCAGGACACCCACCCCATAAGCCTGCTTGGATTGATTTTACAGTACTGATGGGGACAGA
This sequence comes from Illadopsis cleaveri, assembly GCA_013399915.1. Classification (NCBI taxonomy): domain Eukaryota; kingdom Metazoa; phylum Chordata; class Aves; order Passeriformes; family Timaliidae; genus Illadopsis; species Illadopsis cleaveri. The sequence goes on along the minus strand of VXBB01004582.1, from coordinate 777,807 downwards.
TAGAGGTTGATTCTAAAGAGCACATTTTGCAAAGTCAAGACAAATCAAGAAGAAATTTTGATTTGAGAAAATAAAATATGAAGAATTTTAAGAAAATAACAAGTCTCCTGTTTCCAGAGATGTGTCAGTTAGAAGTAAAAAAGTTACTGAAAAAGAAAAATAGAGCTCTTAGAAATGCCTAGTGATACATGACATTTGGCAAAAGCAGTAGCAGTGAGATGAAACATGGTGAGATAGTCAGGCCTTTATGTACCTGTTGAAATTCTGTATTAGAAGACACAGGCATGATGTGCAAGTCTTCTAACCATTGTAAGTGGAGATATATGTTTCCACTCTTATGTTCATATAATCATTTTATTTTGTGTTGAGATATATATGTATCTGTTCTGTTAATTCTGGAATAAAAAACTAACAGTATTTTCTATTAATTTTGACCTAAAATGGGCCATATATTTTTTCTTAACTGAATAAGCAACTTTTAGGAATAGTCTATAAAGAGCAAACAATTAAAATTTAATACCCCTCCCAACTAATATCTAATTGCTTAAGATTCAAAGAGTTAAATTGATAAGAAATGGATTATAGAACAATTAACTCAGACACTTTTGAGTGCTAAAGTACTACACTGAGTACTACACTAAAAGATTATAGGATGTGGAAAAATACATTTATTATCCTGCCTGGAATAAAATGCCTTACGTATTTTTATTGTTTCTTCCATTAAAGTGTACAGATTAACTTTCTCAGATTTATAACTCGTTCTTTTTCCTTCACTGCAATATATTTCCTGATAGTGTTTAGATGTTTGAAAACAAAATAAACAGAAAAAATACAGAATGATGCTTAAAATCAAGCAAGTCAAATCTGCATGAACTATATGTTTCTGAACAGTCATATGACTACAGGAACACTGTGTTTGGTATATGATACTGAAGTAAGAGATCTCTGAAGTCATCTTCTTTTAGAGACCTAGCACAAGAGCTTTCAGAGGACTGCTAGTATTTTTACTAATACAAAACCCCACAGGTTACAGGTTATATTTATGCTTAAATTAAATATTAACTGGGAAAAACGCTAATGAAAAAAACTATCTCAAAATATTCAGTCACTGGAAATACAGAGAATGTAAGCATGAGTCAAAAAGTTTGTATCCAGTCATCTTTCAAAAGGCTGAGCTGGTTGCACATAAGAGGTAGCAATCAACCAAAATCAGAGCCCAAAATAACAATTAAACTGAGAAGCCATTTATCCACAAAAATGCAGACTGCTACACTTATTTGTACTGCACTGTATCTGTAGATCAAGGGCAGTTTTGCCAATATGTCTTGTGGGATGAGCTGGTGCTTGGCAGAAATTATGTTAGCAGTATTGACTCCAGACTAGCACAAAATTAATTACTTGTGCTTTAAAAAGTTATGGTCAAATAACTTTGTTCTGAGGCCAAGGAGGCTTAAATTTGAGTTCTGTAAGGTCACACATAATTATTCCTGTGGTAAAATTAGGCACAAGTGTAGGTAGCTAAATAAATCAAAGCTTTATCAATCTGTTACATGGATTTTGGCTCTACAACATTTGGAACATGTATGAAGCTTGAGGATAGATGCTGAATTTGAATAAGTTGTTAAATAAAGATTTACAATAGCCAAAGTAATAATTTATGTGTGGCTCCAACAAAGACATCCCATTGTCTTGGCCAAAGAGTACATGTTGACAAAATGTCCTGATTTACAAATGGAAAATAATAATCTTGAAGACAGGGCTACTGTATATTGGTCAAAGATTTCCAATATAATTAAATACTAAATAGCTATTCCTTCAAGAAAAGCACAGACTAAATAGAAATTTATGAGAAAATTAGTATTATCCCTTACCACAAATTTATCTACATGTGTTCACAGCTCTCAAAACAGGTATATGAAGCTAGTACTGCTTTCAGCACAAAGTGGTGAAGAAAATTTCAGTGGCAGGAGAAGAAGAATCTTAAACAGATGTATAATATCATTGAAATCCATTTTATGACTCAGATTCCTTTGCCCTGATGCACACGTTCACAGGCCATACTTTTTGCACATCAGGAGAACAGAGTTTTCTCTGTAGTATGAACTTCTAATCAGTTCCTCAGAACTCATGTTATGTTAGCTGACAAGATTATAGTTTTGGGGAGAGAGGTGTTGAGTGTGGTGTGAGGGATGCACTGACCTGTGCGTGCTGGCTTTCCAGCTGAGATGTGTTATTACCCACATTCCTCCATGGGGAGCTGCTTCTGCCACCTGCAAACTGGAAACAGACCTCTCTGTCTTCAGCTAAGTGAAACCCCACAAGTGGCCATGGTCTTCTATTTCTCAGTGAAAATTTAGACTGCAGAAAGTTTCTCACCTCAGCTGTTTAAGGCAAGCTTGGATAGAGAATGTACAGCAGGGAACCCATTCTGAGCAGCAGACAAGGTCAACACAAGGCTGATAAAAACATAACCACCCATAAAACCTTGAGAAGGCATTGTAAAGGTAGGAAAGCATTCCATCAGGTTAGTAAACCTCTCTCACACTTAAATAGCATTTTTTGAAATATGCTGTGCAAGTAAAAGGCAAAAAACCTATTCTTTTGATGAAAGGTTGAGAAGCTCATATGGTCACAGAGCTCTAGCATTAAGAAAGAAAAAACAATTGTGATGCTCATGATGAAGCTGCCTGCAGGATGGAACTATTGGCAGGATGCTGGGAAGTGGTGAATTAAAAACATGCAGGAAAACATGAACAATTTAAGAAATAACTTTAGCAAATGCGTGATTATCTGAATGGTTAATGGCATAGAAAAAAATCTGTTAAAATTTACAAATAAAAATAAAAAGAAATCCAGGAAGTGTTGAAACAAAAATATCTAAATGATGCTTCAGTCCACACTCAACTGAAATCTGTTTTAACTGTTTTAATGTATTGATTCTCACCAGAAACATATTTATTAACTGTCTAGCTCCTCAATAGGGCTTCATGTAATCTACTACAAGGCTGGCATTAAATGTTTAAAAGAAAATTGCTTGGAGGTTGCTTTGATTTATTCTGGTTTTGACAGAGAGAAAGTGAAAGTCGGATGCTTATTTGTACAGTATCCTTTGAACTAGAACAACTTTATATATTTTATTCCAAAAGTAAATATATCATTTTATTTGCTGGAGGAATGTTTTCAAGGTGTGTTCAAGGATGTTCTCTGGGCTCTATTATGGTCAGCATTTGCAGAGAAAAAAAGCTGTGTGCTACATGAGATCATACGTCTGCAAAAGCCACAGGGATTATTCTTGCTGACAAACTTGCGTGTGTGATTTAATCGCCTAAACAGGCAAATTTAGTTGCCTTACTTGCCTAAACAAGCAACTGCTCTGAGATAGGTGAGGGTATCCAGGCTGCCTCTTGGTCATCAGTCCAGAGCAGGGCTGATGTTCCATGTGTCCTGCAGCTGTACCTTGCAGCACCATAAGGATGTGTCAGACAAAATGGGTTGTCTCAAATGGTTGTGGCTGTCTAGGCTTAAACAATTGAAGCAAGGTCACGAGATTGCCAACCATTGCAATGTATCTTCTAATCCAGGCTTTGCTGCTGAGTGCTGTTTGCTAGCTTTTAAATAATGGCTCTGAGCACTACCTATATGTGTAAGATTCACTTGAATAAACCCACTAAAAAAAATCTCTAATTGCTAAAATTCCACATTTGGTTTGTTCTACATAATGGATTTGGCAAAACTAGGTCCTAAACAGTTTTCCCACAGAGGAGGAGGCTGTAGATTGCAGAAGTCAAATGACTTGTCTGGACTCTCAAACCAGCAGGTTCAGGAATTATGTTTCATGACTTTCAAACTAATACAAGGCTTTTCAAAACATATATCTTCAAGGCTCTGACTTGATAATAGTTAAATTGTACTTCAGAATGTTGCTTCATTTCTGACACTGCTGCAATGTGTTTTATAAAAGTTGTCTGCATTTAAACATTGCTCCTGATGAAACATTATTTTGCATTCACAGGTCCTCCTTGAAATTGGAACTATGTTTGGATAATTGACCATTATGTAACAAAAGAGAACTTTGCTGCAGCCAAGAAATTACTTGAAAAGTGTGAGCCTTCCCCAAACATCCTGTGTAACTGTATGAGGGCAGAGTACCTACTTAGCTGTGGGAGACATATGAAATGGAATGCATACAGCAGCTAGTCACTGTACTGACTCATTGTTAATATCCTTTTCCACAAGTAAGTGTTCTTTTTTTCTGTTTTTATCTCTGCTCTCTCAGACATCACACATTCATTTTAGAAGATATCCTCTCTAAAAACCTACAGCCTAAAGCTTCCTCTGAATCTTTTCCCACAAATCCATGCACTCCTAGAAGTCACAGGTCAAGTACTGATTCCCCTTGGCTTTTAATCCTACAAAAGGGTAGCAGGGCTAGAAGGTTTTTAGAAGCTTGGCCACAGATCATCCTTGAGGACACTTGTGCACAGTCCTGAGCTAGTGTGAAAGGTCTGGGAAACACAGACCTCTGTTTCTGTTTGACAAAAGTAAATTTCAAAGATATAAAATCAGTAAGATAAAGCATCTTATCCTGGGATGAGCATTTCAGGTATGCACTGACACACAGGATTTTGAGGCTTTTACTCTTTTCCTAGAGATGAATGTGCCACTCCAAACAGTCTCTGTGTCAGCACATCTGTTCAAAATCAATAAATCTTCCTCATTTACCTGTGTATCTTTTACCCTTGGGTAGATGATTATATCTTGGGGTTTCTGTTTCAGCACACCATCTGAGATATGTGATGTCCAAACTTGGAGGCACACATGGGCTTTCAGTTCAATCTGAGCTGCTTTTCTACAGCTTGGAAATGCTTTTACCTAAGATGAATGTGTCTCAAGCATAGCTGAGGGTTTTTTCTAAGCTGTTTGCTATGAAGTTTTCAGTTCAACACTGGGTTTAGGATCCCAGAGCTTGTGTTTAAATTCTAGTCATAGCTGTCACTCAGCCTCAATCTCAGCTTCCTCGGCTGTCAAATGGGAATAATGACTTTTTTTTCCCTGCCGGCAAAATGCCATGAAGGACTGAAGATTGCTTATTATCATATGCACTATATACAGAAACAGAGAATCCTAGAATGGTTTGTGTTGGAAGGCATCTTAAAGATCTTCTAGTGACAACTACCCTGCCATGGGCAGGGACACCTCTCATGAGACCAGGTTGCTCAGTGTCACCTCCATCCTGGCCTTGAACACTTCCAGTGATGGAGCATCTGCAGCTTCTCTGGACAACTGGTTCCAGTGTCTCACCACCCTCACAGTAAGTAATTACTTCTCAATATCTGCCCACTTTCAGTTTGCATCCATTACTTCTTGTCCTACAAGAACTGTACTTATCACTACAGTTCCTGACAATGAGTCCATCTCTGGCTTCCTTCTAGGCCCCCTCCAGATACTGGAAGGCTGCTATGAGGTCTCCAGACAACCTTCCCTTCTCCAGGCTGACCAGTTTGCCGTAAGGATCTCTGTCCCCTTCTACAGAAAAGGCAAAAGCAATAGTTGCAGATCTCTGTGTCTGGCCCTGCAAAGTAGAAGTGCGAGACAGCTGGCAGATGCACTTGATGCAGCGCTTGCAAGGAAGTTCTCAACTATTCAGCCACACGGGATGCCCACAAAAAACTCATCTGCCTCCAGCATTATCATTGGGTAATTGATTTGAAGGGGAGTTTCAGGGATACCAGGGGAGTTACAGGGATGTAATTCCTGAGCGTAGGAGAGGGAAACCAATGCTAACAGACCAGAGCTTGACCCCCATTTCATCTGCTACGTCAGGTAAAAAGAATTCTGATTTTCTGGACCATGAGAACATTCTCCTGCTATGGGGGACCTGATGGGTTATATCCCATACACCCCACCTAATGCCATTTGCAGTTTGAGGATTCCCTGGAAAATGAAATAGCAACATAAGGAATTAGTAAAAAAGGATAGAGAGAAACATAAGATAAAATCTTCTTGTGTCAAGAGTTTGCTATGTTTAGCTTAGTAATGGCATATGACTGTCACAAACCCACCATCTTCCATTTACCAAATGTATATGTCTAGATTTTTTCACACATATGAATATGCAAGGTCAATATTTTATCATGAATAATCTCCACTTCTTTAAAACCAGAAATGTATCTAACATAGTGGAAAGGCTGGGGACAGATTTGGCCCAAAATTTTGCATTGGACCCACTAATTCTGGAAACATCATGCAAAACCAGGTTAGACAGCAGGAACCATTTTTAGCACAAATGTACATAAATTCCTCATTCAGTTACTACAGAGTCAACTTTCTTCTGATTCCAGCCATTCTATAGACGTATGTTTCTTCCCTTCTCCTTTTAACACCTGTTTCCTCCAGAAAATGGAACAAAGAGAGTATTTAATGCATTTTATTTCTTAGCATGGGAACACCTGGTTATTAGTTACACACCTGGTATCAGGGATTGGTACTCGCTCTTTTGAGTAGTGATGTTCACATCAAACAGTGGCTCATTTAAATGAGCATTCCCTATTGAAATTCACAAAACTGATTCAACTGAGATCAGTCCAGTATTCGGATGCTGCACTTAATTTATAGATGAACAGATACTTTAGCTTTTTTAATACTGCAGGTGTTTTCCTCTCTGTTAACAAATGGAAATCAATCTTAATTTGGTTGCTATGTCATGGTGGTTTAATTTGAACTGTCTTCTGATAGGACAAAGTTATTCTTTATTTTAAACATGGTAATCTATGTGGGTGAAAACAGCAATGGGGAATTTCTGTGTGACACATTTAATAGTTCAAATGAAAAATAATTGAATACTTTTCAGCTCAAAAGTGGTTTATCACCATGGGTATTGCAGTGTTTAGAGTTACTTAGTTTGACCATGTTAAAGCAAGAATGGATTGTTCAGTTGTGTAGCATATTATTTGTTGCCTATTTAGTCAGCTGTTTCTTCCAGAGAAAAATCCTCTTCATTCGGAGTAGAAAGCTCAAACCAAAATGTATAGAGATGGTAAAAGCTTGCCATAATAAGCCCTTACCTAAGGTGAAAATATTACTGTTTTGAAAAACAAGATAATTTGGGAGCTGCCTACACTTACTGATTCCAAGCAAAAGTGACATTACCATCTTATCAGTTAAGTATTTTACTACTCAGCCTTCTGTCTTTATGATGTTTCTGTTGCCAGTCTTCTGTACTCACCATCATGACATTGATCACTGAATTGGGTGTTTTATTATTGTGATGGTAATAAGATTTCAGGTTAGAACCCATTTTTGGGCTTTGTTTGCTGAAGGATCCCAGGCATTGTGGTGGGTCATTAATGCCAAGCAACAAACTCACGACTTTGGGGCAGCATTCTGTAATCCCTACTTATAATTATCTTCATGTATATCACTCCAAGCAATGTCAAAATCCTCACCTTAAAAAAAAGAAACTCTCCCAGATGATAACTTTGAAAAACTGATGCCTTTTGCACTATGAGGGTCACAGGTTTGAGAGACTGTTCATTGCAACAGCACTGAAGATGCCTAATCCATTTTCTCGTCCTTTAGTAATCAGATTAATATTCAAACACACCAAGCCTTAGCTTCCCACATGTAGGCAAGCACACAAACACCTCACAGCTACTATGTAACCAGCTGATTAGAAGCTGCTTTTATTTCTTTTATTACAAGTTTTGCTCAATTTTAACCCTGAGATTTGCTTTATAGGGAAGTATCTGCATATTGCCTTCCTTTTGTCTCAACCAGAGGGTTTAATAGCTAAGGTAACTGAAAAGGACTAGAACCAGAAAGGCTTTGGTTACCAGAGTAACCGTAAAAACAGACCCCAGTCTCCATGGCAAAGAGAAAAGCTATTTGCTGCAGCCTTTTCAGACCTTGAACAGACACTGACAGTTTTCCTATAATCAGTGCAGATTATTTGCAGCAACGAACTATATTATAATATTAACTATAGGAGGTCTTTGAAAATATACAGTGCAGAAAAAAAGGGAGTAAATATAAGGATTTTTTTGCTAGATTAGGTATGACTATATCATACATTTAGAAATTATATAGAAATCAACCTAACATTGTATTTCTCGTGAAATCATCTCCTTTAAAGGTTCCCCTGCCACCTTTTTTTCTTTGCTTTTAATTTTCTGCAGGAAATCTGTGGGGTTTGTGGTTTTTAAATACCTAGCATTCTAGTGAAGAAGTTGTTATGATAAATATATGTGCTATTGTTTTACTGTATGGTCACTTCTATATGTTTTCCCAAATACTAAAATACTATACATCAGTGATGTTTTATCTTATCTGAGTGACTTGATAGCTGCCTCTTCTTGGTGTCTGTTTCAGGGTCTGTTCAAATTGCACAATATATATATTTTTAAAAGATCTCTGTAATTCATGGGTCTACAAACCCTGCAATACAATTACCTAAATTACCAGTGCACATTGTAAGTGCTCCTTGTGGCTAATCATTCTGTCCTCAGTGAATTGCCTGACTTGCCAGTGGCTTATTCTCTGTAATGGCACTGTTCAGTCTCTGTCTTCCAAACCAATGTCAGTGAGCAGAGTCATTAATTCTAATATGACTTATAATGAAACTTTAAGTCTTAACCCTTTTTAGATACCTGTTTAAATAGCTTATGCTTGCATTGGGGAGAGATAAGTTACAATATATTTCCCATATTGCTAAGTTTCAAAAGAATAATCTAAAGTAACCATTTTAATGAGTGAGGTACAAACATAATGAATAAAGGACACAAATATTTAGAAGAATAGTTCATTTTAAAATCCATGTGCACACCTCTAAAATAATGCCATAGACAATTAGAGCAGCTAAAGTGTAGGAGTGGAGGTATCAGTCTAAAAATCATTTGCCCTAATCTATCCTGGATTATACTGGCTACATAAAGTTTAAATACATATTTTAAAGATTGCAGTATGTACCACATATGTAGCTATAGATATTTGTTTACATATTACAATTATTTATATAAGTTAAATTGAAATATACAAAACATTTTAAAAAGCCTAGAAAATTCAATATAACGTCCTTCAGGCCACTTTATAAAATTGGCCAAAAATTATATTGCAAACAAAAATTCAAATTTAAAAATGATGCTTTTATTTAAAATAAAGAAAAAAAACCCAATGTTCATTATGTTAAGCTTATTTTTTACTGTCTCTATCCATGTTGTTGTGAAGGAAAAAATTGTCTAAATAACTGAATGAAAGTTATTGCCAGATACCTGTCATAGCAAAAAAAAAAAAAAAAGCTTTTATCACCTTGCACAATACCTTTGCTTCAATGGAAACTGAGGCAAAATTCTTTTTTCCTTAAAGCTACAGAAGTTCAAGCATCAAATCTAACTCAGCAGACCAGCACCCTCATTCCACAGCCCAGGGTATGATTCTTCAACTTTCCTGTAAAATAAATGTTTATAAAGTATCTTCTGTGCTTTGATGCTGAAATTAAAGTCACAGAACTATGTGGCATCAAGTAATATAATCTGTGGAAATGAATGGTGTAAGATCAGTGATGGAAAGCTTGGAGCACTTATCCTTCAAGTCAGGATGGATATTTTTAACTGGAGGCATTTTCACTCCAATTAAAACCAAAGAGTTTCACTGAGAGACGAGAAGCAGAGTTTACTGAAATAAAAGCTAAAGCTCTGAGATAATAAACTGTTTCATCAGTTTGTCTCAAAAATGGCATCTTCACATGATAAACAAACAAAAACCAAACTCTAGTGCCTTATTAAAATCTACTAATTTCAGTTAACTCTTTTCTGGAAAAAATGTTATCAAGTGTGGTTAAAATATAAACAGATTGAGAGGGCTTAAAGCCGGAAGAAACAGAGATAGAAGATGCTAGTTCTTTTAAAATGACTGGTCAATGTACTTGGTTTGGAAGACAATGGAAGAAATAGCATTAAGGAAAGGTCCCCAGAACAGACAAATATCCTACTACTCTAGGCTATGGAAGACATGCACCTGAACCACCTCCTGCAAAGTCTCTTGGCTATTCTAGATCTCTGCCTTATTCTAGTGCCAAAATTCTTGGGGCTTATTTAAAGTTAATAAATAATATTCCCTGAAGGAAGCTGTTGGAAAAATCTCAAGACTTCTGAACATCAAATCCCTATTGCAATGAACAGCTGTTGCCAGAGAGAGATCCATCCAGAACAGCCAACAGCCAACAGAGTAGGCTAGATTGTCTCTGGGAGAATGGCAAAGCAGATATTCAAAACATCTAGGAAACATTGTAGGAAAGAGTTTCCTACAGTTCCTAAGCCTGAATTATGAGGCTGTTGGCTACTCTGAAATCTTTCTTTTCTCTTCTACCTTCTTCATCCAGATATGGATTGGGAATTCTGGGAAATTCAGAAAGTTTTGTGGCATCCAGTGCCAAATCTCACGACTAGTAGAGAAGAACATCATCATCAGTTTTGCTAGAGGAGACTTCCTGCTGCACCAGTTCGCCCAGTGTTTCCTAGGATGTGGGAAAATATCTTCCAACTACTAAGATGAAAATAAAAACCTTCTGATCCTGTATTTTAAATTGGTCCTCCAGAGCATGAAAAGGTAAGTGTGCATCATCAGATTGCCTTTTCTATATGGATTATGGCTTTTTCAAATGCTGCATGCTGAAATAAGTCTCTTGAAGAAAAAAGAAGAAAATGTAAAAACAAGTCCATAACAGATAAAATATAATGTTGAATTCTAAGTATAATGATGAGCACTCCTGATGCCCCTTATATATTTAAAATTACCATTCAGTTGCATTGAATGTAATTCATGCTATTTTTCCAAAGTATAATCCCACAAGGGTTTTGACCAAACAAAAATGCTCTAATGACTGCAAATGGTTCAAATATTCTGTCCAGTGAGTTGAAGTTAAGTGATAAAAGTTTCCATGTTAAAAGAAATAATAAGTGGAATTTCACACGTATTATAGTAATCATGAAGCATCCAATTTACATAGAAATAATGTAAAAGAATTCTGACCATGATGGTTTAAGTGAATCATTACATGCATCGCTGATACATTTAGAAAACTGCAGCATGCCAGGTATGTTTCTTTTAGCATAATAAGTCTTGTAATGGAGCCTTTAAAAGCCTTAAATGTATAGTTAGATTAACCTTTCTGTTTGGATTAAAAAAAAGGGAAGAAGAGGAAAAAGAAAAAGAAGAAAACAGATAATCATTAAATAGCCAATTAAATCAACATTCATTTCCCTTTCCAAGTTAGTCTAGTTTCTTTTGAGTGTCCTCTCCAAGAAACATTTTGTTATTTACACTGCACTCATATTTAAATGGTTCTGCTGTGCTAATGTATTTTAGTTGCATAGGAGTTCACTCCTCCTCTCTGGATCAGTTACAATTCACAGCAGTACTGAGGTACCCAACCCTAGGTGCCATTCCAAGTAGTTGTTTAGCACAGACTGATATTAGTATACAGCTGTGGGATCTGAGTTCTCAGAATTCAGGTGGACAACAGTCTTCAACTATACAAATCTTCAGGAGCTGTCACCTAAAGGTGGCAAGAAAAACTTTCTACAAAATGCATGGGAAAAGTAACTTGCCTGCGAAATTTTATAGAGCTAAGACTTGTTAATGTTATTGTATATGTTTGAAGGGTTTTTTTAAATTGTTGACCCTGTCCTTGTCTTTCAAACTTCTTTTCAATTTTAGATTCTACATTTGTGTAGTCTGGTTTTTTGTTTTTGTTGTGTTTGGGGTTTTTTTGAATGAAAAACATTTTTGGTGTTATGAAAGGTGTGCTGAAAACAATAGTTGAAACAAATCAATCAATTCCAAATCCCAAAGAAGTGCATTTTTACCACCACCACTGCAGAGTTCAGAAAGACACATTAAATTACATGTGAAGAAATTTGACCATTACATTGTCAGTCCCTGAAAATCATACTCTTCTCCCAGGCTGTTTCACCCTTATTTGGTTTTATTTCTTGTGTGGTCTGTGATTATCACACCATTTGTCTTTACCGTTTCCTTCAGGCCTCAAGGGAATGCAAAATAATACAGATCCCAGAAATAGACTTGGATTGAATTTGATTCTTTCCAATAGAGAGTTCAAACAGCTAAAGAGGGTCACAGAATCAATATGCTCAAAAAATGGGTATTTCAGAGAAAAAAGTGAGGATGTGAGAGGGAAAAGCAGCTGTTCTTCCCTCTTCACCTTCACCCTTCCACACTATTGCTGCTGCCCTCCTCGTTCCCATTTCCCTCCCTTTTGGAAGCTGCTTTCTATTCTTTTTTTGTGTTCCCCTCCTCCTGCAGCCAACTCTCTCCCTCTCTGGCTGCTGCTCTTTCCTAATGCTGGCTTCCTCCACTGCCTCTACCAGGTTTTTGTGGTTTTGCATGCTAATTCATAGGCATGAGATCACAAATAAACTTCACGTTTAAAAGATAGTTCCACTCACTGAAAAAAACTCCAGTCTGAGTACTTTTCATGATACCTTATACTTTTAAAAGGTACATCTTGAGCATGATGAAAAGGCAATATAAAGATGCTTATCAAACTTACTCAAAATCCAAGAGAATCCAAGATGAAAGATTTAGAATATTTCCAAAAATACAGAAAAAAATCTGATGTCTTAATTTTTATTTTAATGGATAAGTGTACAAGTGAATCAATTCAAAGTTGTTTACTCATGATCTCATTCCATGACTATTCACATTCCATGTAAAGCAGTGATGCCACCTTCAAAGTGTTCTTACTGCAAATAAAACCTAAAAAATGCTGCAGGCTGTTCTAGAACAACTTTTTTACCATTCATTAGCAGACTAACAATATTAATTTAACTGCTGATATATTGGCTTTTTTTTTTTTTTAAGTGGTGTTTATTCACATCACTTCACACTGTGAATCCTCCCCACACTAAGGTACAAATGCAGCAGCCTTCATGGTATCCCCCTACCATCATGAAGCATCAAGATGAACTTGGCATTTTCTAACTCCGAAATGGGTGTGGAGAGACAAAGCAAAATAATATGCAGGCTTGAACACTTCTAGTCCTAGAGCAGCCAGCACTGCCATGGGCATATTTCAGCATGGAATTACAACCAGAGCCTCTCCTCTTGAAAGAACTGGAGAGAAGTTATGACTGACAAACATGGTTCTCCTTTGAGATCCACTTTAGCCTCTAAATGCCATTCTAAAGTGGCAGGCAGACATCTGCTACAGGAGCCAAGTTACCTCTGACATCCTACTGCAAGTATCTTGGTCAGTATCTCAGGCACCTGAAGTACATAATGTTAGAGGTCCATGGTGGGTAGTTGAATTCATCCTTCAAATTTAAATTTTCACACTATCTGAGAATTCAAATTTCCACAGCAAAAGAAAATGTATAGCCATCCTGCTTGCACAGTAATTTGGAAAATATGACCTGTGTGTAACCAGTACTAGTTGAATCAGTCTGGGTGACAGAAGCATCTCAGAAATATTCACAGAGTAATTTGGTATTAACGAGAGCGTGAGGTGTTGCAGCATCCAGGTTTAGACACTTTGCAGAGCTTTAAAGAGATAGGATAGCTGGCTGGTTTCCTTAGGGTGCCTGTGCAGGGCTGATAGCTGATGATGACCAGCTGACATGGGTCAGACAGTCCTTCTGCAGGTGCTGCATAATGACAACAGGATGATCAAGCTGTTAACCTGGCCTCGTAAATTCAGTCCATAACCATGAGTAGCCTGAACAACTTTATTGTCAGTCCCTGCTCTTTAGTGTCCTCATAGCCTATGTAACACAGAAGGTCTGCAAGTGGAAGAAGGAGAACTTTGGATGCAATCAACTCATCAGTGCATGAATTAGTACCTTGAATACTGGTGATTCAGACTGTTTTGGAATCTGAAAAGTCCTCTACCACTTCCTTGTCTAGAAGAAGGAAATACTCCTGGCAATCAGCTGCAGGAATAAGACAGAGGGAAATGTGTTCTTGATGCAGGTAAAGAACAGGGTTGGCACAGATGCTTAGAGCTCTGGGTTCTAAACATCCACTCCCTGGTCAGAGGTTGGTCACAGACAGTTACAAAATGAGGTAGCCACCAAGAAGGGACAACACTGCTAATTTATGCAATTTATCACATATATATGCCACAGCAGTTCAAAAGACAACACCAGAGATGATTTCAGAACAGAAAAAGGCCTTTTGTTCCTGTCTCTTTCATTCCTAAGAGGGTAAATGAATGAAAAATCCATCTCCTGAAGTGTGAACAAGGGTACCAAACATCACCTATAGGAGTAAAAGTTTAAAGATCGTATTGCAAGGAATTGACCCATTGGAAAGGTTTATACACTGCTCTACTATATAATGGCAATTTCTTAAGCCTCAGTTCAATGAACGGCTCTGGCACTTGCCTGCCTAAGCATATGAATAGTTCTACCAACTTTCAGACCCACTTCTTGTATAATTCGTGCTAAGTGCATGTTTGTATCAGTGTCCTGTAAGATGCAAGGTGCTAAGAGTCATTCCAACAATTTTCTGTACAGCAAGTTGTAAAAGATGAACTGAATTTTAAAAAGCTTTTCTTTCAGAGATTCCATTTGGTGGCTGAAAGGTTCTTGTAACCATGAGAGCTAAATGAGGGATATTCAGGAATGTGTTCCACAGCAAAAATGTCAACATAAAAGAAGAAAAAGAAGTATTTAAAGGGAATACAATAGACTCCAACTACATGGAGTACTTAGCACACAAAAATATCACATTAAAAACTATCCTTCAGCAAGAAACTAAAAATGTCTTAACTGTTCTTGGTGTCATACTTTGGATGTTCTCTGCTATGATAGACTATTTGTGTTAACTGATGAAAAAACTCTATTAGAAAGCAGTGAAGGAGCTTATATACTGAAAAAGAAGTCACATTAAAGAAACATGTTTTATGAATATGTGTAGAACATATCCTTTCCATCATTTAAATGCCCAATGATGCCTCTTAGAATAATAATAATTTTTTTTGAGGTCACTAGATCTGGTGAAACAGCAGATTCTAACATACAGCAGGAGGTACCTAATTCTGTATGGTGGGCATATGTGTAAGCTTGCGGAACCAGAAGTGATTACTGTAAAGTTATCTTTTCATCAATTACTACAACTGGTCAAAATTGCTAGAAATATATCAGAAAGCACAGCAGTGTTTCATGGGAACATATTCTTTAATCATATCCCTTAACAGAAATTCATCAAAATATTTCATTTTATTAAGGATTCAATGTTTCATTCTTACCCAAGAAAATATTTCAATATATCTTTAAATATCTCAGAAACATCTGCAGAAGGAAGTTTTGGCGTTTTTCTAATCCATGCTAACAGGAAATCTTAGTAAGAATAAACATTCCACATGAAAACCAAATGAAAAGTTCTGGCCAGTTCTAAAAATGGCAGAACAACACTGCATGCAAATCAATGCTGCAATAGCTGTTCTAAGCATCTCCTCCTCAGACGTTAAATCAAATTTTTTTCAAACTGCCCAGACTGACCACTTTCTTCTTCATCTTCTTACAAAGCAAGCAATATTAGAATGTCACATTTCCAATTCTTAATAAAGGCTCAGTTTTCCAATTTCATTGATGGTGGAGAAAAATTGATAAAACCTAGGTTGCTGGTTCAACCCCTGGACAGGCCATTCACTTAAGAGTAGGACTTGATGATCTTTGTGGATCCCTTCCAGCTCAGAATATTCTGTGATTCTGATGGATTCTAATGTTCTGTGGCACATATTATCCTAATGTTCTAATGTTCTGTGGCACAGGTTATCCCTTCCTGATTTTTATGGTGATGGCAATGGTCACAGTCTTACAAGTCTACTAGCTTTAATCACAGCTGCTCCCTGAAATGGCTGAAACAAATTCAGGGTTAGCTGGGAGCCTCAGCTCCACAGTGCATTAATTTAATCTTTTGCATTATCTGAAAGAATGGGTCTTACAGGCAATAGCTGAAGGAGAAAGCTGCAAGAGTACTCAACAGCTCAGAGCAGACAACACTGATTCTCCCCAATATTTGTCAGCAAGGAAAACAGGCTTGAGTTAAAGATGCAGGAAGAAATTTATCTTACCCTCAGACCTAAAATTTACTTTTCCCCCCTTCCCATGCCAAGTGTCAAATCTTACAATTCAGTTACAAAAGCAGGAAATTCTGTCAGTCTGGTATCTAATACAATCAGAAGGAAATGAAGGAACCCACAAACAGTGCTTTTGAGAAGATTTTGGGGTACATCTGGATGCACAAATTTGCCTTGTCTTACTCTTGCTGTCAGCTGGCTGGATGTGAACAAGCTCCGGCCCATGACTTGTATAGCTGTGCAAGCATGGCACCATGCCCAAGCTGACAAACTCCTCTGGGAACATGCCCAGCTTGCAAAACAGTCAGGTGATCATGTATCTCTCTGCATCTGGCCACACCAATACATATTTAAAGATCTATTTATTTCCTACAAGAAGATTCCATTCAATACACACAGACACGGATGTCCCTAGATGCATGCAGAATACTCATGTCCACATATATGAACAGCAGTGGATACAGCAAAAAGCCTCATATTCTAGCATTAATGAAATTCAAACCTGATAAACACAAAGGTAAAAAAATTACTTAGCTAATTTTACTTTTAGCATATAAAATATCAAGCACATAATATGAATACTAATGCCAAAATCTTATCAAGAATTACTTTTTGGTTCAGGAGAGATTACTAGAAAATACTACAAAAGAGTTATTATATGGTGTAATAAATGCAGTTGTTACAGCACTGGGAGGACAGTGGGTGGTGGCAATTCCAGCAGACTTTGTGGCAGCAGAGGAAGCTGTATTAGAGAACATCAGGCTCACTCCCAACCAATTAGTAGCATGGAACTGAGGGGAGCACAGCAAGAAGACCTAGTAATAAGTGTTCTTAAATATAAGAAACTGATGCAGAGGACAAATTAAAGTCAAGTGCCATGATTTTTTAGGAAGCCCATTGTAGCTTAGCATCTATTTAGCGTAGCTTCTCCTGCCAACTGAAGCAAAGCTCATTACGTGAGATTAATACCATATGTGTTTGAACTCAACTGTGTTCTCCATGCTACTTTTTTTATTGTGATGGATGTATCTTTAAAGCTAATCAGTTAAAAAAAGATGATGATGTTACTTAGTGATTTTTTTTCTCCTATTTTGTACTATAATGAATGCCCATTTCACTCTGAAATAATAATTAAAAAACCCTATTAGTGTAGGTGATGACAATCCACAACAGAATCTAGTAATAAGCAAAGTTCTTAATTCTGGAAAAACAGACTGATGATTCAATTAAAAAAAAAAATAAAAGAGACATCATCTTTCATTTAGATTTTGTTTCATTCCCAGTCCAACTCTTTACATGAAAATCCAGGTTCTTTTACAGAATTTAACTAATTTCAAATAAATACTTAAGGCATTCTTAAAAAGAGCAATGGACAAGGTTTGTTTAGAAATTTTTGAAGCAACACATCACTTTCATGACCAAAAAATAATAATGAAAAAGAGTTTCTGACCAGTCAAGTGTACTTGCAACTTGCATCCTACTAACAGATTCAGACACACACACAAAAAAAGACAAACCCTGAAAAGTCAAAATTATTTGCTACAGCATGTCTGAGATATTTAATTTTTTCAGTTAAGATTCACAAGTTATTTTTTATAGTTGCATTCATATTACTTCCAGTCCTGCAAAAGTTGGTATTAGTTCATTTTTATGTCAGTATATTTTTGATTTGCAATCTCAAGCTGCACAGTTCAGTGGACTTTTTCTATTTATACTGAGGGATGCCAAATCGAGACTAACCCATTCACTCTGTTTGTGTGAACCAGCCTATATTTTAAAGTGATTTTTGAAACTTGTTTTGGGTGATCATTTAATTTCAAAGAACTTGGAATCATAGAAAGCAAAGATCAGACATTATGACAGCAAATCTAATTTAGTAATAAATTACTCAGAAAAATGAGTAAAAAAACCAGCTGAGTAAATTCTACAACTTTGTTCCAGGGAACCCTATGAAATTGCTGGTCAAAAGAGAAGTAAAACCTCTAGGTACTTCTGTTTTGAAGGCAAAATCAGGCATAAACCTGACAAAGAAAAAGAATAGATACTTGCTAGTCATACAGCTAGTTTACCCTATGTTAACCAGTTTAAACATGTATTCATCATGAGAAATCACATTAGTAGATGTCACAACTGAATAGGAATATATTGGGGAACCCGAGGAGTGGCTCATTTCACTCCTGAACAACACAGTTACTCCTGTCTTCTGTTGGGCAAACCCACCATGAACAGTCATTACATGGGAGATGAGGACAGATGTGTGCAACTACTTATTTTAACAATTTCAGAAATTGTGTGAAAACTGAGTGACTGTTTCTTGGATGCAATCTTCTACCTGTCCCACAGACAGTTCTAAATCTGCTCTCCAAAAGTCAGGAGAGGTGGGCTAGTTGAAGACAGATGGCTCTCTCTCTCCCAAACTCAGTGCCACTTTGATGATTTCCCAGACCAGCACAGATTTCTTTCAATGTTTCTCTTGGTACATCCGGCCAATGTCTTGGATTTTCCTTCCTGGTTTATGCCATATCTTCTCTCTCTCCTTCCTCTTCACACCTACTCATGTAATATTTCATGAAGCCCTATATTAAAACATTCAAATGGTCTGTTGGACAGGGATGGGTGTTTTGGTCCAACTTGGTGGTCAGTGTTCTAGGTTAATGCAGCCCATAGCAATATGCTTCCTAGTGAGCTCAGAGGAAACATCTGGAAAGTGTTCCTCTGCTCATCTGGAAACTGTTCCTCTCTAGTGCACAAGAAACCACCTCCATGCATGCAAGGACTTGTTACTCACCTGCAGTACTCCATCCAGCTATCTGGTCATTATCACTGCCTGCCTGAGCCTTAAGTGATTTACAGCTGGACTTTGGGTTTCTGTGTGCTTACACAGATCTTACACAGGGCCTTTACAGGTAATATAGCTTGGCATTATAAGATAAATACCAGAAGTGACAGAAAACCCCCAAACTGTGCAAGTCTAGAAATCCAAAATTATAGGGAAAAGAGCAGCACTGGCCCTCTTAATGCAACCAAAATTCCTTGCACAGCATGAGTAAAGCTTTGCAGCTGTGGCATCAGCTAATAGAATTCTGAAGTACCTAACCTAATAAAGGTAGCTAACTAAGAGTATTAAATGATAAGACATGGTTCTGCAACTTTGTCATGTTGGGTAGGATACATTTCCAAGAAACCTGGCACAAGATACTTTAGCCTGAGGAAAGGCAATAAAATCTGGCACAGTCTGCAATAATGAAGGGAAAAATTTACTAATGAAGTGAAGAAAAATTCCTAAAAGGTTGAACAGTGGCAACTAATTTATGATAAAAAATTATTCTGGTTGTAAATAAAATACTCCTCTAGTAGCCACTGTTTTACTGCTTGATAACGTTTATGTGTATTTTTATAAACAGATGTAGTATGACACTGTACACTGTACTGGCACAATACTGTCGAAAGACAGATGGTAAATAACTCTCTTTTCCTTCCTAGATACATTTATCACTTATTTATACATTTATGTGTTACAGTAGGTCTTTGGTATCTCCTGCTACTGAAAAATACTTTATCTCTGTCTCTGTAAAAGTGGGGTGGAAAGTAAGGATGGCACTAGATCATGCATACTCTGTCCTCTGACATGAGCAAATCAAACATCTCCTGATGTACCAGTAACAGTGGATATGAATTAATGAGGACTGTCAATACAGCTCACTCATTTTCCAAAGCTGTATTTCATATAGAAATAACTAGTTCTAATAGAACCAGAAAATTCAGGAAAACAGTACTCTTTTCTGGGGAGGACGGAAGGACAGTGAGCACCTGAAGATCAGTAACAGTCAGATCTTGCTCTTATCATTCAAAGAGGCACTGGTCAGAACTGGCAATAGAGACAGAGAAAGAAGGATGCTTTTTAATACATTCTGTAGCAGTCCCTCACTTTCATTAGACTGTCTTTCGTGAGTTTTCTGTCACACAAACTGTTTTCACTAATAGCAAGAAGAAATGTCATAAGCAGTGCTGATTAGTAAATATTTGATGTAGCTTTATGCTTTACCAGTAATACAATGCTGAGCATCAGCTGTGGGACATCCAAGATCTCCCAGCTCCATTTATTACATCTTAAGTTTCTAAGGAAGAGTGGAGCAAAGCTTACTGGACTTCTGCCCACCAACAAATACGTTGAAAATCAAAACAACCCTTTTTGAGATATATTTTTCTTTACCCAATCTGGACTGACTGCAGAAATATTCTTCCTATGACTTGAAAGAATGTGTGTTTGATACAGGTATATTATTCAACATAACTTTGAAAATGATTCAACAAACGTCTCATTATAAGGATTTCATTTCTGAACTGTATTTTGCAGCATACAGCTCCACCTGTTGAACAGGGTCTAGCAAAATAATCTCTACTATACTAGTTCACCTTGCTGTTTCTGAGAACTTCAATATTTCAAAGTCTCTTGAGCAATTAAAAAATAAATTATGCAATAATTGGTGACAACTTGAGCATAAGAGACAACATACTGCCAGCCTCAGTAGAAGTCAAAGGGAATTGCCTCCAGTACTGGTGGTGATATATTTCTGACAGTATTTTAGGAAGAGAACAGTCCTCTCATATCTTGCAGTGGGAAAGGGTTTTAACTGAAGTAACCCAAAGATGAACTTTACAGTAAATTAGCCTTTGATAAAGTGAGTTCCTACTTTTCAACACAATTAAGCAATAAGCAGGCATAGTAAGTGTGAGCTTTGCTTTGAAGTGTCCATACTTTCAGGATAGAATGAAAATGTTAATTATCTCATTAACTTTAAAATATGTAAAAATTCAAGCTACTATACAATTTTGGAAGAAATTTGTAAGTAATATAGTCTCATATAGTATTAAACAGAAAATGTCCATAGTCACCTTGGAAGACATAAAAATACCATTGACCAGATACACTGAATTAGAACAGTACTAATCAAAAATATGTTGGCGGAAGTTGACAAGGGGTAAAGGAGAGGGAAACACGGATTTCTGCCAGTGCTTTAAATGTGCTACCAAAGTAAAAGAATAATTAGGAATATCCTGTACGTATTGTTTCTACCAATGATTCTCAATAACATAACTCTGTAACTGATACATATAATTATTGTTTTGCTACCATCTCTCCTAGGTAACCTGCTGGTATGTAGGACACGAACGCCTCTTTCAGTTATACAATTACAAGGGCTCTGACTGGGCTTCAGTGGTGAAAATTTCCAGTAATTCCAGTTGAAAATCAATATTAAAGGAAGTATTGTAGGGCCTGATTTTTATGTGCCAAAAATCAGAAAGGCCACAAAGAGACTTCATAATAGAAATACCTTAAATCAAAATGCATACCTAGACTTCGGTATATATTTATAAGATTTTCTTGTTAGCTTCTCAAAATGCAGTAAATAAATAAATAAATTCAAAGTGAATATGTAGTTGAGATTGTATCAGAGATTTATTTTATCATTCTCAGAAGATTTTGATAGTGTCCAGAGTCATGTTGTTGGATAACCATTGTCATGTTGAGATAGCAGGAAGGGTGTGTAGTAGTGGATAGATTGCCTCAAATTTGTTTCATTTTTCACTTCCTTAAAAGGGACCTAGAAGTTCATAAGAAGTAATTCAAAAATTAAATGCTTTAATTACTTCCATTATTTGAAGAATTATGAAAATGAGAGATCTGTGCTGAATGACAAGGAAATTAATCTGCTACTTTTACTGAAATACCTAAAGGTCAGTAAAATAAACAAATTACACAGTGTACGGCAATCACATGAAAGCTGTTAGAATTTTTAAAAAAATTACCTATAGGCTTTATGGTGCAAGATATTATAAGCTTTTTGACCTGTCTCACCTCTCTTTGCCATGCTGATTTCTCTCAGGCTGAGGAGTACATAGAAAAAAAAATATTGCATTGGCAAAATGAGTTTGTATTTGGCAGAGGTGAATTTGGAAGTAAAAAGAATGTAGTGTTGGCCAGTCAAACTTTTAAATGTGTCCAGCTTTTCACCAATGTAAATTTTTCATAAAAATGTGCATGTAACTTGAACTCAATTTGTCTAAAGAGCCACATGAAGACACCCACAAAGTATTGATATTTACCTTTTTATTTTCATTCTTATAATTTTGCTGTACTTGACACTAAAACACACCTGTGAGATGCTCTATGGAAGTTATAGCATGCAAGGTGCACCTGCCCTGTAGACTGGTCCCTGTAGCTGGTCCTTGAGGTCCCGTGGCCAGGGGCTTCCTGACAGTGAGTCCCTGACTGATGAGGCTGCTGTGCATCGTGGGAGTTACACTGCCTGTCCAAGAAGCCCAGCTGCAGCATTCAGAAGGATTTCTACTGTGGATTTCTGAGGTTTAGCCAGAAAATTTATGGGGTTTGTTTTTGGCCAGTTTTAGCTTGCTTCTTTTTTTCTACACTGCCTCTTTTGAACTCTTTCTTTTAAAGAAAAAAGCGAAAGAATAATAATGTTTCCCTTCTCCCTGTCCCCTAACCTCGTCTCATACACTGACTGATGTCCCAGCAAATCCTATTTACTAGACTTGCCTTTTTATCTTTTGACAAAGTGTACAAAGCCAAAGTAGGTAAGATTTGAATAGGTAGCTGCACAGCATGAACAATGCACAGTAAGCAGCAGCCTGCAAAGTTTACATTCATGTAGTTCTTTAGCTTAGATACAGTCTTGACCTAAGGAAAGGGACACATCTCTAGTGTACATATATACTGCCAAAAGCAGAGCTCCAGCAAAAAGCTGACACACAAAACACACTTAGTTGATGTAGGTAATTATGATATAAATGTAACAACTTCATGAACCTTCCATTTTACTGCATCCTTGCCATGCCAGAGCTGTAGTCAATACCATCAGCTGACATTTTCTGAAAGCCACACGTCAAGGAAAAGTGGCTGTAGTGATCACTTGCAAATAATCTTTGGTTACCAGATGAAGGCAGATGTACAATTTCCCTCCCCAAGGTTGGGAATTCTGTAGAGAGGACTATAGAAAAGTACACACACTCTTCTTGTAATTCACTATTCCCACTAAGAGTAAAGGTAGCGGGGGAGGCTGAAACATGAAAACTCATCCTCCTGAAAATCAGGATAACACAAAGCAAATTCATTAGACAGAGATGTAACCAAGCTGCATTGCAGATATTTTCAACTTGTTAAATGAAAATAGCAGGTTTAGGTAAGAATTTGAAGGTTTAGATTATTTTCCCCTGTTAAAGCGTTTTCCTTCTCAGACAAAATCCCTTTGTGCAGTGCTGTATTGTGCCTGATGCAGAAAAAAATGCACAAACAAACAGTAACTTCTTAGGTATTTTCTTTACAAAGCATCATGGAGGTCTATAGTACTGCATAAATAAAACACAGTCCTATTAGCATAATGCTAAAACCCCCAGATTGTAAATGTCGAGTTGCAACTCTGGTATACTGTCACCAGTATTTTATGCAATTTATGGTTTCATCAATGCTTTGGCAACTTTTCTTTCTTGCATACTGGCATCTAATCGAAGAAAGATCCTGCAGCTGGACACCACAGAGGAAACTGAATCTTTTAAAGGACAGAATCTAAGGGTGGGCTTCTATTAAATATTTTTCCTAAAATGATGTGAAAATGAGACTTTAGAAAACTGAACAGAGCCTGAGGGAAAAGTAATGTCATTAAGAATGATTAATAATCCTGAATGGAGAGAAAAAGGAAAAAAAGAGACATATTGAGTTTCATTTTTAAGTTAGTTTTACTGGGCATGTGTGCAGTTAGAGGTGATGATGCTAATATTAGCAGATAAAGACTTCACACTATCTTTCTCTGAAACCTTAGGAGAAACAGACTGTGTTATTTCACTGTTCTCTTCATGTGAAACATATTAACCTGTCAGAAGTACTTCCAAACTGTGCCTGAGGGTAAGAGATCATCAAAGGGGACAGCAGAGTCCTATGGAGTTATACTAAGTTCTTATGCCAAGGCTAGAGAGAAAAGAGGTCATGGGACATGGAAACGTGGAGATAGGCTGCTGCTCAGCGATTATCCCTTTTCTCTGCAAATATTGCCTTCAGTGCATTGTGTCAAGGCTATTCCCTCGAGTCTGAATCAGAGCTGCAGTGAATGGCAGCTCTAACAAAGTGTAGGGGAGGTGGCAGTTCAATCAGGAAGGTACAGACAGTACATTCTATGGGTAATTGCAGGATTCCCTGTAGTATGTAAAGCAAATTAGAAGATACAAATAAATGAGGGGCAATTACTAAAATGTTTGCTTTGGAAACCAGAAATATTTTTTCCCCATTGAAACAGTTATTGTCACCTCATTCTCTCATGGATTTAGAAATGGGTCTAAACCAAAATTTACTAAAAAATAAATTGTTTTGTGACCAGGGAATGTCTGCAAAACTGTGGCTCAATTTCTTCTGTCCAATGGAGATTCTGTGAAGTCTAATAATGTTTTAGCTGGCGCATATTTCCTTACTGTGACTGTAATTTTCAAGAAATTTGACAGAATTTCATCTGTTGAAAACTTCCTTTCTTCAGTTAGATTTAAGTGGAATGGGTCAAAGCATTCATAGTTTATATGTGGTAGCTCCTTACAGAAGACAGTGCACCCAAATAATTCACCTTTTATAGAAAATTACTAACATTAAATTGGAAATCTGTTATTCAATTCTCTAGTAACTATCACAGAATCAAAACAGTTCTCAAGAATATCTTACAGTGGCTACTCTCATAATTTTACCAAGGCAAAAAGATGAACTGGAAGAGGAGAATAGTACATGAGGTTCATTACATGACCCATTTCCACAGATTCAATCCATAAGAACAAGTTTCCATTTCGGTCCTGTTTATGCTCTTGAACACAAGCAACTTTCCAAGTTCCTCTGTCTTCTCTGGCTTGATAACCTGTTAGACATGATAGACAAGTTACATGCCTTTTGTATCAGAGATAGCCAAACATCACAAAGCATTCCTGGCCACAAATAATTTTTGAAAAGAAAAAATTAGGCTGAAAAAAGCACTCAGTATTCTGATCCTTAGAGAACAGGCAGCACAGTATAAATACTCTAAGAATTATTAGTTGAATAAGTATTCAGCACACTCAAACTACTTCCTTTTATTGTTTGAGGCTTTTTAAAAATCATGAATACTGCTAGGGTTTGTAAGCATTCATTGAATACTGGGTGGGTTAAAACTACACCATGTCTCTGTTTTCCTAAAAAGGCATCCACTGCATGTGCTTTGATGCTGATCCAAAAACAGCATTCTGTGTTTGCCTCATGCTGCAGGGTTTTTGGCTAATCTGTGCCATAATGTACCATAGCAAACAGAATCAGGCATGTGACAGTTTGCTACATCTGTGCTGCGATAAGTCATTCATCTCAACCTGACACTTTTCTCTTTTCCAAAGTGACACTGCAATAGAGAAATATGCTTGCTCATTTATGGGAAGGAGAGCAATAAGTCCTGGCAAACGGAGTTGAATTTCATTCATATAACACATAACTCACAGTTTGTACTTTCCTTAAATTTTCATGGATAGTGTCCCACTAATTTCAGCCAGAAAACTACGTTTCTAAAATTATTTTACCATTGAACTGTAAAATGGGGTCCTACGAGGTACTTTAAGAGACATTCTGTAGCATCAGGAGTAAAAATAGCAGTACTTTCTTCAGAAAAATTATAGCTGCCAGTTCCAGATTTTCCATGGTAATTAACCTAGATGCACTCAAGTGATGAGTACTCTCCCTAATGACTCTATTGGTTCAAAAAGGGAACATTTTCCTGTGATCTCCTCTGACAGTATCATCAGGATGTTGTCAGTGCAAACAATACCCTTATCTAGCTTCTTTTCAAGTCACCTGATTAACTGGAGAAAATAGAAACAGAAAGAAAAGAGCATGTCCTTGCAGAGAGGCTGTAAATGTCACTGAAAGGCCAAGGGACCAGTTCCACCTGTCCTTCCTTCGTTAGTTCAGCTTCTCCTGCTGAAGTGGTGGCTTACTGGGGTGCTTTATTTCCCAGTCTCTCAGCCAGAAGGTGGATCTTTACTGTTAGAAATCCAGTTCATGTATCCTGGTCACAAAGGCGCCTTTGTAAAGGGAACAGTGGGTACAGGGCTTGAAAAACAACTTTCCTTCCCATTTAGAACCCTATAGGCTCATTATTCAATAGCACAGTGGTAACATAATGCATTTTCATTTACTTCACCCTAAATGTATGTAAATTAAAGGGTGGGTTTTTTATTAAAAATAACACTGATGTGTTTTTTGTTATTCAGAAAAGAAATTGTATTAGTGAAAAACAGCACTAATGACATTTCACATTCAAATTTGCCACTTGCTGGAAAAAAGCAGGTCTCACCCTGTGCTCAAAATATAAAAAAAAACCCACAAAATCTCTATTAATTGGTATTGTCATCCATATGGTTAGTCCATATGTGTGTTTTGCTTGTTTTAACTTATGATTGTCTCTTTAGATGTAAGAATGCATCCTAATAAAAAATACTGTGCTCTTTACAATGAAAAATAGATCTGAAATGAAGTGGCAGAATCACTAGGCACCATTGCTGGAGGGATTTTGGGTGGCAAATGTCATGTTTATCAGGAAGGATTACACATTTATATGTGTTTAGGGCTTTAGGAAACCAGGGAAACTGCAAGATGTGACAATTTGCCTTTAACATTTGAATTTTTGAAGCACTTGGTGTTTTAAATCTAATCTTATTTAGCCGAAACATTCAAATGGCTATATTGTAAGATCCTGTTCCTGCACCCAGTTGAGTGTTTGGCTTCATAATCAAATCAAGCAAAGATACTCTTCTTCAAGGCTGCCTCACCTGTGTGAGATATGCAGATAAATGATGGATTGTCTAGGTAATTATGAAGTATAGAGAGACAGTGTATGGGCATAGATTGAAGTGTTTACTCACATCTAATCTAAACTTCTAAAGCTAGAACATTTACTAGTCTTCTCAGTTTTCTGTTTGAAACTCCTCTAGTCACATGCTGGGATATGATGAACTCACACACAGAATGTAAAGTATATAAAGAAGAAGGAAAAAAAAAAAAGTAAAAACCAAAAGACATTGACTGTGTGTTTACAGCAAAGTGAATGAAAGCCAACGAGAAAATTTAGAGTTTTGTATTTTATCCTCCAGATGTTCAAGCCTATGATTTTTTATAATTCAAGCTCTCATTTTTGTTACTTTCCCTTACAGTTCTTTTGATTCTAATGGATCAGGTCTGTCATGAAAGTTGTCTCTTCATGAGAAAGAAAGAAAAACAAATGCGGAAAGAGGTTGGATCTATCTCATGGAGAACTGTAAAAATCAGAAAGGGACCTTAAACCATGGTTCAGAATTCAGCTGGGTGAAAACTGAACCCTAAGATGTGTTCAAAATTGACTTTCTTTGTCAAGCAGGCCGTTCCTCCATTAGCTGAAATTCTTTCCAAGGTGTTCTGTTTCATTCAAGTATATTGAAATGAGTTTTCTGTTGGCATGAAAACATATGACAGCAAAGCCACCCATTCCACTTTTATGAAAACAAGGAAGAAAAGATACTTCCACTGAACCTCTTCTTCCACTTGTGGACCGAGATGCTTTTATTCAGTTGCCAAAGAAAGAGAAAGGTTATGGTGTACCTCATCTTTAAGGAATGTGATGTTTTTGTACCATGGATGTGATGTTTTTGTACCATGTCTTGGATTTGAGCTTGATTGGTGCTATTGACATCTCGTGAACGACAATAAATTTTGCTTATGCTGAGAACAGTGATTTTAGACTAAGTGGTAGCCTAAAAGGTCAGTAGCTAGAGTTACTGTAATGTTTTTTGACAAATATGGTTGCTATATAGCCTACGCTAGGTCTCTCTCTGGGTAGTAGAGACAGCTGTGGGTGTAGAGGCAGCTAGCAATTTTTTTCATGGCATCATTCTGTTACTGGGGGGCAAAGGGAAGCAGTACACTCAGCTTTTAGACATCTTCTGGTACTGAAATCAGACGTAGAACATATTCATCTTGAACACAACAACATTATTGAGAATTAACAGTCCTCAAAACACAAGAAATTAAGTTTCAGGGCTAAAGCATTGAATTCTGAGTTAAACAACCATTTTTCACTGTGAAGCACATGATACTTTCTTGCATGACATTTAATATTAGTCTGGAAAATGTATCTTATAATTTTTTCTCTGACATCTGCTTTTCATTCTCTAAGCATTTTTGTCCTGACTCACTCTCACAGGTAATCCTAGAGTGGCAGAGAAAGAAGTCAATTGACAGGTGTCTTTGTCGTAATTAGTGCAGTACCTCAGATGTCTTACTCTTTAATATTTTTTTTGGGGGGAGGTGGAAATAAAAGCAATAAATAGCAATAAAAACAATAAACAAAAAGCAATGCAAAAGGATTTTCTATGAAGACATCAATCCATACTAGATATAACACAAGCCTCGTTAACTTGTGCAGTCTAGCATACCCATTGGGGTTTTTTTCAAAAAAAAAGCTGAATCTCTGTACTCCCTCTTTAAAAAAAAACAAACAAAAAACCCCAAAAAAACCTCAACCAAACAAAAAAACCCACAAGACTTTATAATTCTAAAATAAAACTATATTCCCATTAAGCATTTCACATAAGCACTGTCTGACAGCTCAGCAGCATCTAATTTGGATACACAAATGTCACATTTTTATTTATGAACTGGGATAGTTAATGAAAGTCCATGTGTGATCATTCATAAGAAGTGATCAGCTTTGGATGCACTTTTCTTTGAAAATGAGGCAAAAATTCACAGCAAACAGCTATAGTAAGGGAAACTCTTTGAATCTTATGTTCTTCTGTTACATAATAAGTCAAGGTTAATCACTAATGAAAATAATCTGGGAAGCACAGCTACTGATTAAACATCAAAGCCATCTGTGCCATGTCACTAAGGTCCAATATAAAATAACCACAATGATTAATACCTTTTGGTGTGCTTTAAAAATTATTTCTTGTGAAATGAATTTTCTACATGTAAACTCACTTCCAAGGGACAAAGTAAAGGTCTAAAAAGCCTTTGTGAGTTAATGATGGAATTTAATTAGTGCTGCCTAAAATGGATCCACAGTCTCCAAGTATGCTGAAAAAGAAAAACTGTAAAACTAATTTTCTATGTCTTACTGATATTCTAATATGAATAAAAGCTATTAGAGTAATAAACTCAGTTCTAATTGGAAACACTGGAACTCTCAGAACAAAATTTGAAGTTCAGTAAATGTGATATTTTTGGAAGGGTATATATGAAGTGGAAATCTTGGTTTTAGTTATCCTATATTGTATGGAAGAAAACTTAAGGGACAAGAGTGTAATCCTGAGGACTGAACGTGAGAAAGGAGAGTTGGTTGCCCTTGTAAACTCTATAAAGATACAGTAAAACTAAGTAATTTCTAATAGACTGGCTGATATCAAACAAACACTGGGATTCTGCATGGACCATGCTAGTTTGTTGTGAGTATGAGGTTTATGTATTTGCTGGGTAGCATCCACATAAGAAAGATGCACACCATAATAAGCCACTTTCTTAGATGTGGTAATATAATATAGCCAGGCAAAATCTGACCACAGAAAAACATGAGCTTTGTCCAAATGAAGCACTTACTACCAGCCCCACCTCAAAATGTTCCTTGGAACACTGTGGCATACAAATTCATACATGCCTAGTAGGCCAATAGATGTACCTCGTGGTCAGAGGCAATTGCAGCATCTTCATTTCCATGAAGAAATCTTTCCTACTATCCTATCTAAATCTCCCAGGTACAAGGTGAGGCCATTTCCTCTTAATCAGTTACTTGGGAGAAGAGGCCAATATCCACGTGCCTACAACCTCCTGTTAGGTAGTTGTAAACAGCAATAAGTTCTCCCCTGAGCCTTCTCTTCTCCAGACTCAACAACGCCACATCCCTCAGTACCATCATGCTGTACTTCGGCACCATAGAAAGCAAAAGTCAATGTATTTTAGCCACTTCTACCCTCTACATATAGTAAAGAACCATGCAATCTTAAATCAGAACATAATTAAAGGTAAATCTGACAATGCTTAACCAGTTTGTAAAGAGCTCTATTACAGGGTGGGACACAACATAGGTATGTGCAAGTCTCCTCTCCTGACTGTTCTTTCAGAAGGGAAACAAGGCTTTATATCCCAGGTGAGGTGTACCAGCAGCCACTTCTGTGTAACTCCAGGTATGTCTCTGATTAAAGAGGTGATGCAATGGACCTGAGAATGAGTAGGTAGACCCTTTACAGTCTAAAACACAGCAGTGACAAGTCTTCAAGAAAACTCTGCGGTACTACATTGTATGAGGTTTTTTACCTGTGTAACAAAAAAAGGAATGAAGACAACTATATATGGAGCAGGCTTAACCATAAATGGAGCAAGTATATACCATTAAAAAAGGACTAACAGTAATTAAAGAGCTGTAAGTAAAACAAGCTCATTGGATTCTTTATGTGCTTTGGTATCCTTTCAACTCAAATGAAATATCAGCTTCTATTACATCAGCTTCTATTCCTACCACAGTTAATCAACCACTTACCACTATAAGCATTTTATATACTGGGGGGTTTTTTTGCATGGGGACTAAACTCCTACTGATGTCATTTCATAGAAGTATATTGAATTGCACCACAAATTAATTTGGCCCTGCACCTCTGCAGCTGTGTGGAAGATGTTGGCTTTTCACCAAGTTCACACAAAGATGGAAATATTCATTTTCCACCAGTAATTTGCAGCTCCCACATTTATCAAAAGCAAAAAGCATATTTTTACTTCCTTATTTATTTTTCCCATGAATACTGTTTTTGCAAAGCACAAGCAGAAAAAAAACACAAATAGAAAATATAGCTATCACCAATCATAAAAATTCTCCAAATTAATGAAAACTTGCAAATATGTTAAAAGACACAATTTGAATGCTTTGAAGCAAATTTCTGTAATTCAGAGAATTTTGACAAAATATATTCTCTATGAAATCTTAACAAACTCCTTCCTCTGCTTTCAGAGTGGTCCTTGCTTATGGCAATGAGCATCCGTACCAGATCTGAATCTTTCAAGCTCAGCCCTAAAAGTTTGTTTATTGAGACCCACAGAGGTATGTGAAGAGATAAAACTGAGCAGGAATAGGTGGTGACACTGAGTCAGTTCAGTCCTCAAAGTCAGCCTGGATTCCATGATCTAGAAGCAGGCTAGTGTTTATGGATCTACAGTCAGCAATGACTGGGCACAAACTACAGATTGGAGCTGATAGGCACAAATGTGCTCAATTAGTTAAATAATTAATTAACATTTAAATGAGCATTAAGAAGAGATACTGCCGTATTCTGGATCAAGTAACACTTGAACCATGTTCTAGAACAAGGCACAACCCCTCCTCAGCCTTTAGCACCACACTGCATAACCCTTCTAGAGGGAAACTACCTAAAACTCCCTAATAA
This sequence comes from Illadopsis cleaveri, assembly GCA_013399915.1. Classification (NCBI taxonomy): domain Eukaryota; kingdom Metazoa; phylum Chordata; class Aves; order Passeriformes; family Timaliidae; genus Illadopsis; species Illadopsis cleaveri. The sequence goes on along the minus strand of VXBB01004582.1, from coordinate 746,234 downwards.
GACATGAAGATGGGTGATGTCCACCCAGGGACAGAGTGTGACATATCTGACTGGGCTGCAGCAGCTGAGTGAAAGATGTATTTAAACCTGTGTGATCAGTGGACTCACAAGGGGAGACGTATTTAAGCCTGTGTGATCAGTGGACTCACAAGGAGTAAAAGGTTGCCTTCCACGGGCGTACCATACTATGAATGGTCCTCAAGTAAGACTTATATTAACCAAATCTTACTGTCTTATTTCTTCTTATTAAATTACATTCATTATAGTTCCATATTTTAAGATCTTTTAGGGTCCAAGCTCTTTTAAATTATATGTCTTCTTCCTTTATAGTTTATTTTATCAGAGTTTGTGACAACAGTGCCAGGACTAATGAGAAAATCAGGATCCCATGGATTTCAGAGACAAAACTCTCAGGGGCTTTATTAAAGTTTGAGTTGTATCCCTCAATATTATGCTGATCTCTCCCACAATCTTGCTCAGCAGCAAGTGCCAAGTCAATTCATCATTGTGTGCTCTTTCCTCTTCCAGAGTATCAGGCTTAGACTGTACACACTTGTACCAGCAAGTCCCTCCCACAGGCTCGCCAGAGGTAGTTTGGAATTCTCCAAATAAGTCAAAACTCTGTGTCAGAATATAAATTCAGAAGTGTTGTGCAGTTCAATAAAAGTTTAAAAAATAGTTTGAAATTGTCAAAAATTTGACATTTTCCAAGGAGAAAATTACTTTCCCACTTGAAATATCATGATGCAAAATATCTAGTAGTGCATGCAATTTTATATGTAGCACACATATAATACTACATCACACAATTGTATCTGGAGTGGAATATATACATGTTAAAAGATAACCAAAAGGTGAAGGTTAAACTACATGAAATTATTGCAGCCAAACTTTTTAATCCACTGAATTCAAAATAATGTCTCGATGGGGTTTCAAAACTGGAATATCAACTTATTTAAGATCACAATGGAATAGAATTTTTTTTTTAAGTTTTTAAGATTTTCATAGGATGGAAAAATTATTTTTGTTCACCTCTGGCAGCTTATATAAAGAGCTGAAATGTGGCTCTTCCTTGCTGACTGAGAGTAATAATTTTTAGTGTACAGTCATGTCATTATCTCCTCAAGCCAAGCTGTTTGTCAGTATGGGGATAGAGGGCAAATAACAAAAAAAGATCTTGTGTCTTGGATATGCCCTCTGCTTAACTGAGTTCTCAGAAATTAGAAGTTATGAGTCTGGTGCAGTTGATTGCTACCTCATAAACTGCTATTGGATCTTCTCAGTTCCCATTGCATTCAGGGTAGAAAGAGCATCCTAAACATCCTATGATCAGCAAGTATTATCTTTCAGGTTCCTTCTACAAAAGCTGAACAATGTCCTAAGGGCATTATATCACATTATTTAGAGTAGAATTTGCTGTTTTCTATGTATTTTTTTCAGTCTTTCACTGTAAGGAAGCTGTTGCTTTCCACCGTGTTCTATTTTTCAGATAGTAGACCTTACAAAGTGCCAAACACTGTTAGCCTTAGTCATACTAAACAGCATGCCATGCCAGGATTGGCATGATCTCAACAGAAATGGGTATGTAACACCTGGTAGTGAATGCCTTTCTCTGCCCAGAGAGAGAACTTTTGTAGCAAAGATGTGGGACTCAGCTTCCTAAAGAGGTGCTAAATTTACTGTGTTTGAAAACATCTGAAAAATGTTGAGCCTTCCTGTGTTCCAGTGCCTTCAAAACACATGAGTAAGTTTTCAACAGCTCAACAATTAAAACCTATAAAATGAGGTAATTGTTGTCAGGTGAAAAATATAATTAACACCTTCACATCTTCAATGGATCACACAATCATTTTGATTTTGGAGCCTTTTATAGATGCAGTGTGGCAGCTACCCAAGGCCAGCACTATTGATGCTCCATTATGGTGTCAGTACACTTGCCTGGCTTTAATTCTGGGACTGAAAAGCACAAACCCCTGGCCTGTTTGCAATCCAGAAGCTCCCTCTTATAAACAAGTATAACCTGGCATGAATGAGGACAAGCATCTAAAGGTGAGAGCATAGTCCCATTTTTGAAAGTATAGATATTTTATACATAAATATTCCTATTGATTTGCAGCCCACAGTATCAGGGCCAATGCTTAAAAGATGGATGGAGGTTGCAGAGGTAAAATTATATAGTTGGACATTAATCAATTATACTGGAGATGACCTTCATTAAGGAAGATAAAAGCAATACCTACATAGAAAATTCCCCATTCAAATGTCCCTGATGGTCTCATGTTATGCTTACAGTAAATAAATACATAAGCTCTGAGACAGCACAGTTGGACAAGTTTTCCAGAGGTTTCACCACCTGGTATATCTCTCTGTCATGATGTACAGACACCACATCAGAGGTACAGTCCTAAGAGAAAAGAAAGGAATTCAGTAGTCTTATAACCATAATAAAAAGTTAATAAGAATATTTGTTACTAAAAATATATTAAAAAATTACAAGCATTAGAGCACCACTGGGAGAGTCATGATTAAATTATCTGATTCAGAGAAGATACCTGTAATGTGTAATAAACACTAACATTAGAGCCTGACTTGCAGTAGTAATAAGCAGCAACTGATTATAAGCACTTTGTCTTCAGTGTTTATTTGTCTGCACCTGGATATTGCTGCTTGGCAATAATTGGATTCTAATCACTCAAGCAAACTTTAAATTTACCAAGTGTGAGCAAAACATGCTATGGTTCTGTTTACTCAAGAACAAACAGATCTCATTCAGAGAAAAGATGTCTGGTTGCCTCGCCTGACAGGAAAAAAAATCAACTCTGCAAAAGTAAATAAAGCTGACAATTTTCTTTTAGTTGTCCCTGTGGTACATACCTGAATAATTGTCCAGATAATTTGGGTTACAGCTATATTTTTCTACACTTCTAGGAAGTCTGTTAGTAATCCACAACGTGGAGGTGTCTTGGCAAGCCTTTTAGAAAAATAATTTTCTTTTGAATAGCAGTATATTAAGAAATGCCAGTCATCTGATATTGCTATGAGCTCTCATACAGCTAATGAATGGATGCTATCTTTTCAGAGGGTTGGTTTTTTGGTTTTGTTTTGGTTTTTGTTTTGTTTCTTTGGTGTGGGGTTTTTTTGAGGGTTTTTTTTCAGTCCAGTGTCAGTGGTGAAAGGAGACAGGATCAAATATTTACAGGTAGCTCATTAGCACCTCTAGTGTCTGCCAGTCTTGATCAAATGCAACTACTGCATAAATTTAGTATAAATGTACCTTTAAGAAAGTGCCTGTCCTTCTAAAGGAAGAAAAGACCCTCTTGTGAGGATGAACTGAATTTTTAGGTTTATAAATATTCCCTTAATCAGACATTTATATATATTTTTAACGAGTCAGGCATAATCAGGCATGCTTAAAAGCTGTCCTTTGGACTTTGCTATGATGGGTGCTGGAGCAATGCATAATTAAAAATGAAAAAGGCTTTTAGAGCCTGTTTACTTCGGTGACTACTGTGAAACAAATGTTTCTTTCTCCTTGCATCGCCCACCCACAGAAAGGGAACAGAACAAAGATGGCTCTGTCAGGCCTCTTTCCACTAGAGAACGCCTTGAGAGGCCAGAATGTATTAGGGCCCTGCTGAGCCCATTCAGCTTCACATAACACTCATACACACCGTACAACTAATTACATGTCAGATTAGCGATTTCATTATTACCACACTACCACTAATTAAAACTGCTTTGATATTTCTCAAGTAGTTTTGTGTGTTTACACAGTTTTAAAGTCTGGTTTTTTGAATTTTTTTTTTTTTTAGAAAAATCGGATTGGTATTACTGAACGGGTGAAAATAACACATTAAGGAAGCAAAATCTATACCGTCACTTTTCTCCTGAAAGCCAACTTTTTTACAAGTGAATTCTAAGTGTAAAATGCCAACCGTACCTTAATCTGCAAATTGACATATTCATGTCAGCTTTCCATTCCTAACACTGCCCAAAGCTTAAGTTGTCCAAGTAAGTAAATTACAAAAGTTACATCATTTTAATCTACATTCATCATTTTAATTGCCTGAATCTTCACTCAGACAAAGCAACACTGTAGTTTTATGGTATTTGATTAATGAGGGCAAGAAAATTGAAGTTTTGCAATAAAACTAAAAAAAAAAAAATCAACAGACTTTTATAGTTTTTTCTCTTATGATTTTAATTTAATGGCTCGTGTTTTCATTACTGCAGAGGCTGTACACTTTAGCTTGCAATTATGTCCCATCTGTGAAGCACTGTGTTATTACAGTTTATTCTAGTAGCTTTTCAATCACTTTTGAGTTGTGCTTTACAAGTATTCTTGCAGCAGGTGGGCTTACTGGCATGGGACCAGAAATACACAAAGCGCAAAGCTGGAGTTTAATGGCAGCCATATGCATGTGGCACAGAGCGCCAGCCTTCCCCCATATGCTGCTAAGCAGCCCCTTCAGCCTGCCAGTCACTCTTCTTACTGACTACAGTCTCTAAGTAGTTTTCTGCCAGGGAAAAATATACCAAGGCAGCAAATTTCTCCAGTGCACCATCCTTATTACTGAGACAACCCTGTCATTAGCAAAAGCACAATGAACCTGATCTGGAGATGCATACCAATTAGGTTGCATGGAGCACTTTTCCTTCTTATCTCTATGGAAACTCGGCCTCCCTGGCTGCAGTGGACAATCAGTAATGTTTCATCCACCCATATGTCACCTAGTTAACACTGTACACTTTTATGTGAACCAAAAATCTGCTCTAACCCTCTCAACAGCAGAAAGTAAAGAAATTAAAGAAAAGGACCAAGCAAAGTGCCCTGCATGGTTCTGACCAAGTGTGCCTTTGACCATACAAACCTGTATGGTCAGCACTCCTGGCCGCAGATAAAGGGGCAGGAATCCTAACTTTAGTGAACACAAAATCCACATTCTCCAGTTCTACATCTGAAGAAGCTTCTGTAAATAACTCAAAGCCAACTTGCCTGTTGCAATAGATACAATCTTTAAAACATCATAGAAATGCTGTGCCACCTGCTTTGTCCGAAAGAGTGCTTTACACCACTTTCCTCCACATACTAGCCTTAAGTGTATTTCCCCCCCATGCACCGAAGCTATTTTTAAAAAGCTAATTTTTTAGCCTGAGATTAACAATTATTTTTGTTCATGTTTCCCTGACTAAAGAGGAAGGACTTCAGGAATAAATACACCTTCTGTGCTTATTTTTATGCCTTTTTACTATTTAAGCATTTGTTCTCATTTTTACATTTCTTTGTTTAAAAACAGCAGTGGGAGAGACTGTCACAAGATTGCCATGGATTTGATTTTAGCCACTACAGGTTTGATCTGCATTTTAATGTAAGAGAATGGATACCATTAGATTTGCCAGAGTTTCATCAAAAGCTACAGTTTTGATAGTACACACACCACATACATTGAAAAAATACGGCCTCTTCAGGGAAAGAGAAGGTGCTTTATAGCTATTTACAATCCATGTTTCTCACCTATAATGTATCAGTCCCATTTGCTTTGTTTTACAGTATTGTTTCTTCATTTTGGATACTATATAGCAAATAATAATGTGTGGAATAGCTGTACACCATGTCCTCCGGGCAACAATACCTTTCCTAGGAAAGAATGTTCTCTTTATAGCAATACTTACTTTGCAATTAGCAGAGAAACACCCCATAGATAGATCAAATATTGACTGAAAAATAGAACAGGTCATAAATGTCAAAAGGAAAGAAAGGAAATCTTTTGAAAGCATACAGAACTGAGTGAGTACAGACTTTGAGAATACTCCAGATTAAAAGCAATTAATGTGCTTAATATTGGCAGAGGCATATCAGCAGAGGTGAATTCCTATTCTAGAAGAACAAACATTTAAAGAAGCTGAATGGAGTTAAAATAGAATCTATCAAACAATGGGTGCTGAAAAATAAAGCCAAGCTGGGAGCTGGTGGTGACTCCAGAAGCTGCATGAAAAGAAGAAGGAAGAAAAAGGAGCTCAAAGAATGCTGGCTTCTCTCTCAGAATTGACTAGACTTATGTCAGTGCTGTTGATATTCCCTTGATACTGTCACTTATAGAACATTTATTTTTTATTACAAAAGCAATTCTGGGTATGTGTAAAATTCTAAGTCTTCTAGTGGGAGCAATTTAAAACTGGATAATGCTGTCCTGAGGGGATTGTACTACTCTTTGGGTTTTGTTTTTAGGTTTAACTCATCACATGGGAAACTTCTTCAGGAGTAATTATTAATAGTTGTGACCCTTGACAACAACGGAGAAAGAGTTAGTGGAGAGTTGTGTGAGAGCTGTACATTCAAGTGTTAAATATGCTCTTAGCAAAACAGAGAAGACTGGAAATCAGATTGAAATGGGCCAGCAGAATTTTGGCCAGTCTGATCAGGGTTGTTACCACCCTGCCATTCAGCTACATATGGGTTGCTACAAGCAGAGATTCGGCCAATTTATTTGGAGATTTACTTTTAGAGATACAACAATATTTTTTCTCTGTAAAAGATGTCGTACCTGATGTGAGCTTTGTCCTTTATCAGAAAAAGGAAAAAGAAATACAGAAAATAACGTAAATATTTCACCTCCATCTCTTTCAGATAAGAGAACCATTGCATTTCTCAGCCTGCAAAATGAGATCTGCTATGCTTGCTGTATTTGTACCCTATAGCCCCAGAAGGGTAATGTTACAATAAGGGCCCAATTCTGTGCTCAGTGAATAGGGTAAGGAACACTTTTAAAACAGGCTTCCTTTTTTCTTTTAGGATTCTGTCATTACTTATACACATTTTAGTCTCCAAAATAATGACTGAAAATACACTGTAGGTGACTTCTACTAAACAGAGAATAAGAAGGAGAAAAAAAACATACTCATGGGATTTTCATTATTATTTGGCAGAGACTAGGACATCTTAAAATTAAAGATTTTGCTAAAAATAACCATAGAAATTTGATGCAAAACTAAGACTTTTCAAATACAAACAAAATGTCCGTCATTTACAGAGGATGGACATTTATATAGTAGAATAAAAATAACTACTCTAGGGTTCACAGTCTCTGGAATTTCACAACCATTCTTGTAGCTTAGCAGCTCTGTCATAGTTATGTGCTAACTGTGATTGCTGTGTAATGAAATACAGAAGTCTTCATACATAGTTGGCTTTTGTGCTATGGAGATGCGTTGCTAGTGGGCTTTTCCAAATATGTCCTTAGATCCTGCCAGGAACAACATTTAAATCCTTGCATCACCTAACATTTTTCGTCCCCTTGATTTATTTCACACTTTTTCTTTGCTTAAGACATATTCACTGACCTTTTATTTTCATTTTTTTCTGAGGGAATTCAATAAGATACTTTTGGCAGGTGGGTAAAAAATGCTCCTTTACCTTGCTGTTTATGATGTTTGTATAGAAACTTTTGAATTTAGAATAGGTCAAGTCAGCATCAGAGGTTATTTCAGTAAAGAAAGGAAGGAATGTAACTGTCAGTCTTCATGGGCACAGGATAAAATGGACTTCAGTCAACATAACTACATGATATTTTTACTTGAAGTTGTGAGGATCAATTCAACATAGTACATTTAAATTTTTTCTTGATATTATATCACTGGCACTGTGCCAAGTTAATATGGTTCTGGTGTTGCCATGGCATAGTCTCAATGCAAAACCAGTCAAACAAATTTCAGTGACCCAAACTGTGCTCTGCTGAGGACTTGAGGAGAGGTGGAAAGGTTTGAGTTGTTTTTCTCAAATATGATTTCAGAGCAATATTAGAAGCATCAAGGAGAACATGCTGGGTTACAGCAGCTGCAGAATTCCTGTACTAACCAGCTAAGGTGCAAAAGTTTTATCTGCTTTCTAATAAAACCAATCTAACTTTAGAAGTAGTGTTGAAGAGCTGAGTTAGGATCTTGCCAGACTTATTTCCCTCTATAGCTGGTGAAGAAGAAAGCCTTCAGCCTGACAGTAATCTGAGTCTTCTTCTGAAGCCGAACTGTACTCTCCACAGGCAGTCATGAAGTCTGTGACAAGCCCACTACTAGCACCAGCTTCTGAGCCTAACTTTGACTAGGAGTAACCTAGACATGAGTGACTGACCTTTTCCAGAGCCTCAGGACTAAGGACAAGTCTCTCTGTATTGTTTGTAATTAAAACCATAGAATTGTTTAGGTTGGAAAAGACTTTTAAGATCATTGAGTCCAACAATTAACCTAACTGCCAAGTCCACCACTAAACCACGCCCCTAGGTGTCACACAGTCACCCTTTGTAAATACCTCCAGGGATGGTGACTGACCTCTTCCCTTGACAGCCTGTTCCAATACTTGGAAGACCTTTGGGGAAGAAACTTTCCCATTATCCAATGTAAACGTCCTCTGGCACAACTTGAGGCTGTTTCCTCTCATCCTATATCACTTGTTATTTGGGAAAAAAGGCTGACTCTCATCTGCCTACAGCATCCTTTCAGGCAGCTGTAGAGTGATAAAGTCTTCCCCGAGCCTCCTTTTCTTCAGGTTAAACAACTCCAGCTCCCTAAGCCACAAGCACTGCTGTGTTAGTGGGGGTTTCCTAGGAATCAGTTTACTCCTGATGGAAGTGATCTGAGTGACAGGTCTACAAAATGAAGTTGTATACTTACACCAGCTATACTGAAATGGCCCTTCAATTTCCAGCTATTTGAAACCATAGCTTCTTTTTCAAGAAGGCCAAGTATGGCTTGTTATTGACAAAATAGAGGAGGATTTTTCTGCTTGTTTTTTCACCTTTTTTTTCCTCTGGGGCAGAGTAGAAGCACTACCTCAGCTGATTGCTTCTGATGATGCTAACTGCTGACTTACATTGAATTCAACTTGGGTGTAAAGTAAGGATTGGAAAGTTACTACATATTTTTCTGTCTCTGCCATCTCACAAAAAAGCAAAGCCTATTCAGTAGCTAATACTAACTTGTAACTAGGGGGGAAAAGGTCATATACATATACTAGTGAAAATTAATACTGAAAATCCAGAAAATGTAAAAGGAAATAAAATTCCTTGGGAAGTACTGAAATGCACAGCCATGGTCATGACACAGGCTTGAAGTCCATTCCTGCCACTATTTTTAAAAACAGCTAGAGATGCAAGTGTAACATTTCCATTCACAAAATAGGCTTTTTAAGATTTTTGCTCCAAAATGCAAAAAGAAGGTATTTTTTCTGCAGTTTTACAGAATCTAGCCTAATTATTATATCCTTCATTATTCTACCATATGGGGATAATAAAACACTTTGCCTCTGGAAGTCCAAGATCCAGAAAACAGTAAAATTATTCAAGAAAACTAAGAATATGGCTTCATCTCCATTGCAGATACCAAGCACAAATTGATGCAGTTTTGTGCATCATGCAGAAAGGCATTTCTACTAAAGATATGACTTCCAGACATGATTTAGAGAGCTGAAGAGGAATACCGTGCATAATATAACAAATGTGGTACATTTACTTGGAATAAATGTAAATTTTTCAGAGGGAATATTCTAAAAAATGCCACTAATATGGATAGTTCTGAATTTAGTGTAGAGATGAAGTATCAAAATTATTCTCAGATATATTGTATAATTTATGATATCAGATACAAAATCAGCATTCAGGCTTGAGATTTTCTTTGCAATTATTATCAGGCTGGATTGGAAATGCAGGCTATTTATCATCACAAATCCTGGAGATCTTAGGAAACATGTTGATAAAAAGATAATCTTATAGTTGAGGAAAATTTATGAAGTAAGCATGGCGATATGTCAAAGGCCAGTAGTTCACAATTACTTCAGTAATTTCAGAGTGGTCTTTAATATTTTTTCATCTTTAAGTGTGTTTCTCTAGTTTTTGCTAAATCATGACTGATTACGCTTTTTGACAAATTCAGGATCTGAAACACCACAAACATGGGAAGCTCTATAGCTCTTGTCCTCAGTGCCAGAGGACTGTCCCAGCATGTTTCATTTCAGGATCTGCTTGGAAGCTGGTTGTCCTAAACCTGTCTTTTTATTTCCAATATGAATGGGTACAACACATAAACCGGCTTCACTACAAATTTGCAACTTTACAGAACTTTTGCAAAATTTGTGATGAAAAAAGCCAGTGTGCTATATATTCAGCTTTAATTCATGTAAATTAGATTGTTTATTAGCATTTTATGGTTATCAGTTGTTATATGACATTTTTACTAGATGTTCTTTGGATGTTTATCCAGTTGAGCTACATAGCTGAATACCTAAATTGTAGCATGTAATTTCTGTTCTCTTGAATAATCCAAGCACAGACATATAATGTATGTACTTATGTACACTAATTTCTCTCTCTCTTCACCTATTTATATATGCACTGACATTTACCTACAATTATATATATACACATACTGATACACACACGTATATGCATTTGTGCATTCACACAGACAGATGCATAAACACACACACTGATTAGTGCCATGTCTGCTAATATCAATCACTACTTCCTAAAAAAGAAAATTATTTCTCCATCCAGTTACAATATCTACTGGTCCTTAGCTTTATTTTGCATTAGAAGGGTCCGCAAAGGGGCTGACCTTTGTGGGTATTTGCAAAAATTAGGAATCAAGATAGTCAAATCAAGACATGGCACTGTGGGTCTTCTTCCCTGGGTGCTAACTCACTCTCTATCCTGTGCTGCATGGATTCCTCTTGCCGTCCAAACAAGGACACCCTTCTCAGGTGAAATGCACACACAGAAATGCATGAGAAGTTTAAGGGGAACTGGCTTCCTTCCCCGACATGCACTATATGAGACACTTATCGTGCTTTTCTGCTTCCTTGAGAATGCCTTGCATGAATCCTTTTTTCCTGGTTTATGCGCCATCCTAAACCCAAAGCGTTTGCATTTTTAAAGACACTGTTGTCAGGCAGGAGCAGGCCAGGAGAACCATAGACGCTGCAGTAAGTGCACACTTCTCTGGCCCTAACAAACCCAGACCATCAAAAGTACCTCTGCCTAAAAGGAATGCTTCACTTTCCCTTCCCCAACATTAAATACATTCCTCAAATCAATGCACATGTATTAACTATACGTACAAATAATAAAATAAAGTAAAAACTTTAAAAGCAAACCTAGTATCCAGGCTAAGTGAGCTGAAATAGGCAGCATAGTCATTAGGCCTGGGGCAGGATGTGCATCATACTGTCCTCAGAGGCAGAGAAAAGTGCATGCCACTTCTCTCATAACTTTTCTTTTCTGCATGTCTGCTAGGTGGTCTGAGGGAAGCAATGAGAAGATATGCCTCACAAGACAAGAGCAATTAGCCTGATCAAGCCTGCCCCCATACTGGTGAATGGACATGGAGCTCAACTCTCTGCACTGCTAGGCAATGTGACAGGTTTCTGGCATGACACTGGCCCATGCTTTCGATCTGGTCTGCTTCCAGCCATGCCTGGGTTCTGTAGCCTGAGGTCCCAGAACCCCTTGAGGCCAGCACCAGTTGCAGGCACTGGTTTGCACATGGCCACCCAGACATGGACCTAACACCACAAACATGGGAAGCTCTATAGCTCTTGTCCTCAGTGCCAGAGGACTGTCCCAGCATGTTTCATTTGCTGCTTGGGATTGTAGCTGCTTGGACCTACTTGTGTTTTTTGTCACCAACCTGATTAATGCCTGTCACATTTAACAGGGATATGCCAGCAACCTTCAGGGCTAGCAGTCAGTGGATCTAAAAAGCAGTGTGTCTGGTGGGTAACTGGGCAGGATAAGACCAAAAACCTGAAGTAAAGGAAAGAAGAGTTGTCTCCTTCCCACATTACATGCATTACTTAGTCCTCTCCAGCAATGTAGAAGATTTTTCCAGTTTTGCATTTCAGATATATAGTTTCCCTAAGTGAATTCTGGGATCAATTCAGCCATGTATGACTTATATGAGGGCAGCTCTCCACTCTGTCCTCCAAAGGCAGGATAGTACAGCAGGAAGATGGCTAAAATGCAAAAACTGACAACAGCAGCAACAGAAAAGTTTAGGGAAGATAATGGCATTTATAGAAAATTGTCTAATATATGTCGTTCAGTGACAGATGTATTATGACAGAATCACAGAGTATTCTGGGTTGGAAAGGACCCACAATAGTCATCAAAGTCCAGCTCTAGGCCCTGCAGCCACAAGAATCCATGTAAGTTGCAAGGTTTCCCACTTTCATGATGTCATTCTGCATCTTGTGGTGTTCAGTGTTATTTTCTTTCTTAAAGCTCAGAACTGATTACTTGACTATCTCAGCTTAGTTAAAAAAATAGGCAAGAACATAGTCCTGAATGCAAAGAAGAGTTTAAAATGTAACTCATATTTCCCTTAATCAGACAAAATATGTCAAACCACAAAACAAAAACTTGTATTTTTTTCATGATTGGTTTTAGTATCTTGATCTGTAGGATGATTTATCATGTGATAGTGACCAAACCTGGCACTTTCCAATGACAGATCCACCCACTCTTGAGTGCCAAGTGCAGTCCAGGGACGTATAGAATCTGAGACAGTCTTCCTCAGGCTAACCTAAAATCTTTCCTAAAACCATTTCATATTCTCAGAAGTTTTCTTCTGAACTCTGACTCTAGTCCATACAAGACTATTGTTTTTCAGACGTGCAAAATTTCTGATTGACCTTATCTTGGGTTTGCCTTATTAGGAAGCAAAAGTATAAGCATATCTATACGCTATAATAGAAGTGTTGTCTTTTAATAGGTGTAAAAAATATGCAGGGGTTTGCAGCTTTTTCCATTTTTTTCCATGCTGATTGAATGTCCCTGGTTAGTCTTTCCAGTACATATTCAGTATTTTTAACGTATGCTTTCTTTCACATAGCTCAGATAGTGCAGACAGAAAGAGAGTCTTCAAAATTCAACCAATAAATCTCAAAAATCTGACCTCAGACCAGGAATAGAAAGCTGCAGTTTAAAAGTTTGAAAACACCATAATTAGCCTTACATAAGATCAATATCCTAAGAGGGTTCTATAACCATAGAGCTTATGATGAAATATTAAGACAAAGGGAAGACATACCCACTTGCTGGATTTCAAATGTACGTTACCTGCCTCCCTTTTGTATTGCTGTATGTCTACTCAGTTCCCAGAAACCTACCTAAAAATACTCTTTAAAATTGCATCTATGTTAAGACCATGGATAGCAAGTCATGGCTTGCTCCATCTGAGTTAAACCAGATGACTAATGACTCTTCAAAATTGAAGTTTTTAATGCAAATGCATTTCTGAAAAAATGTTGGCCCCTTGAACACTGGAAGCACCACAAGTCTTGCAGTGTGACCTGACTGAAAGCCTACTAAAGCCAGTGTAGAGCCATCCATCAACCTGAATGGCCTTTGTACCTTACCTTTAGGGTTATCTCTTTCTGTATAGAGGGGAAGTAAAAATGTTTGTAGCAAATCCCTCTCAAGCACAGAGAGAATTTGTTATGAATCAGCTATTCATGATTTGTACAGCTCAATCAGTAGCATTTTTTCTTTATGAATTTTTCCTTTGCAGGGGATGTGCATATTGCTTATGAGACATAAAAAAATAACAGCTCTCTGCATCATCACTCCTTTTTTGCATTCATCTTACTTTACACATACTGCCACTCCACAGGGTAAGCTTTCTGTGTAGGACATCCCCTCACTATGAGTGGAAATAAGTTATGCTAAAAGTGGATTTTTAAGAATATCTGAATAATATGCAGTTGTTCCTCACCAGTTCATACCGTGTGCTTACAACAACAGAGCCTAATATTTGTTTCTAAATAGAAAGTAAAGTGTACGATTATTCTAGAGATGTATCTGAAGTAAAATATTGAGAATAGATGTCCTCTGGCAGGTCAAACTGGAAAATTTTAGGCTGGCATCTGATGTTATCTTTTTTGCCTTTTTGACCAGAAATGACTGCACAGTTAAAGCTTATCTATGAAAACCTGACAACCAAAGGTAGCAACCAAGTATCTGACTACAGAATCAGTTGATAAAAAAGAGCAAAAAAAGAGAGAAAATTGGTCCAAATAACCCTGGGAAAAGTGAAATTTCCCCATTTACCCATGAGTTCTGACCACTGTGGCTTCAGTATATATTAATCAGATGAAACAAGTACACCAAGCTTATGAATTATTTTTTCTTTCTTAAAAGAATTAAATGGTCTTCATGTATGTCAGGACTTGAGGTAGCTAGCTAAATTAGATAAATTTCTCAGAAATTTAACTAGGACCCACAGCCTGGAGTCCGTGGAAATTCCACCTCTGCAGCAACTGATACTTTCAAGTTACACCTGCAGATGTTCTTAAACTCTTGATTTTTCTCACAGTATTCTCTTTCAGTAATTTTTAAATGAAAAAAAATACGAGAAGACATAAAAAATTAGATATCTTTTCTTTTCCCATCTCTGTCCATTAAATGGCTGATTCCAATTTAATGCATTGAAGTTGAAGGTCTTTGAAATTCAGATATGTTTCTCTTTCCATCCCTAATGGGATAATAGCACATACTAATGCACATGCATTTGTTCTTTTAGTCACAATTTCATAAGAATTGCAAGTTGCAAACATTATCGCTTTATGATTATTGTGCAATTAGACAAAAGAAGACACACATAGAGACAGGCAAATGGAGAGGACAGAAGATGATGACATCCAATAATACAAGATTATTTTTCTCTAGACTACACAAAATTCCATTTATAGTCTGCATTTTTCTCAAATTCACCCTTTCAAAGAACTCCAAAAACAAATATTATATATGGCATTACTTATATTGCTTTTTTGCCCTTTCCTTAAACCCTTCACCTCATACAGAGCAAAAAGAAAGCATGACGTCCTAATACAGCCATGTAAAATGTACAATAACTTATTTTAAAAAGGAAGCACTTAAATGCTAGCAAGCACCAGTGATCTGCTTCAAAGCTGTCATGAAAGGACATTTTAGACATTAGAGTGCATTATTGGGTAGTAATAGTAAATGGCTTTATAAAATCTCACTGGTCATTATTGCCATTTCATAATTCTCTTTCCTGTTTGCAAAATGGATAAATGAGCATTTTCAGGCTCTCAGAACAAATAGTATAAATCAAAATTGATAAAATAATTTTAAATAGTTTTCATTTTAAAGAGGCTTTGGTTTGATCTACTACAACACTCCAACTATATGTAAGCACAAGATATCTTCTTGTATGGTTTTGAATTTATCTTACTGCAAATTAAAACTGGAATTATCTTTTTACACTTTCAGGCTCATTGCATTGTATGAAGTTCAGCATTTTGACTCATAGATAGTTATACTGTGTAGGAATTTGTCACAGCCCATCATGTTTCATCTCCATCTCTAACTGTGCATTCAGGAACTGTACAGAGTTCAAGGGATACTCATGTGTACCACTTTTCTTATGACTTCAAAGGATACTCATGTGTACCACTTTTCTTATGACTGAAGAATAACCTCTGCTTAAAAACACATTTAATAGAATACCTTTCCTTTGCACTGAGTTTAGCCCCTGGAGTGCAGTTTGGGAACAGGATTTCACACACATGCAATGATTTATCCAAATGACAGCCTATGCACCTATCTCTCAGTTATATGTGCCTGTCCTTAAATACACCATAATGCAAAAGCACATAAATCTAAGTACACTGCAGCATTTGTTTATGTGCAGACATGTGCTTCAGGGTGCCAGCAAAGTTCACCCACAGAAAGGAGAAAAACCACAGAGATGGGAATCTGCTGTGATTATCATCTGTGAGTGAAAGGAGTACACCCCCTGGTTTGGTATGCACCAAAACAGCCCCATGTTTGCTCAGCAGGAATGGGGTGTGCTGTGGATGGGAAATGCAGAGGCCTGACATGTCCTTAATTTTCCCTCACACCTCTAGTAGTGCTCAAAAAAAAGAAAAAAGAAAAAATTATTAGAGAAACTAAGACAGATTCCACTTAAACAGTGAAATCCTCTCCCCAAAGTACTGAAGGGGAAGGTCTGTCTTTAACTAAATCACCGAAGCCATATTCAAGATACTAGAATTAGTCACAACACAACATTAGAAAACATGCATCTAGGATTCCATTTCAAAGCATTTTCCTGCTCAAAAGAAACACTCCCCAAAACCCAAAATGCATTAAACAATTCCCCCAAACCTCAATAAGAAGGAAAATTAGAAAAAAGATTAGTGAAACATTGCTCTTTCTGCCCAGTGTCAGAGACTGGAGTTCCCGAGAGCACACTGCAGTCAGTGATGGGCAGAGTAGGACGCTGCCACTGCTGCAAACATGAGCAGCTTCTCTCAGAAGGAAGCACAGCTGATTAATCAACTTGATATTACCCGAACTGATTAAACAATGAGACATCCTGGGGTTTTGCTGTCTGTCCTGATGAGTGCTCATCATAACTATTAGTACAAAACCCCAGCATGTCTCCCTTGGGAATAAACTACCTTCTAATGTTTTTCCTCTAAAGATTAATTCCATTGTTATGGAACCTGTGTATAAAGGAATTATAAACTAATCATTAGTCATTTTCAAACAATTTGACCTTTCCAGCTTTGACTGGTGGAGTGTTTTTGGAAGAGGTCTTGTTCAGTTTGCCTTATTCACATAAGCTGGTTTACTTAGACAAACAGAAAAGGGACTGATACGTTTGCAGTACTGTGCTCATTTCAAAAGCAGAAAAAGTGGATATTTTTTAATGAACTTCATTTTTGTTTTATGAAGTAATGCTTAAAGGATTAACAGCTGTGGAAACCATGAAAACCTTTACTTTGTTCCACAAAATCACCCAAACCTCTGCCTAATCTTTAATACAATAAGCTCTCTCTCTAAAAGATGCCATTGAATGTTAGTGTTACCTGCAAAAGGAAACAGGTTTTTTAACATGCACTCAGCTGTTAAACACTGTATTTGTCTCATGTCAATAAATAATTTCTGAAGTTGGATAAGAATCAAGTCATTCTTGAAAGGCATGTTCTTTGCATGTCTAAAAAGAGTTTCCCTTGCCTATCAATGTTTTAACACGATTACTGGTCTGTTTATATGGCAATTATTCGGGTGCAGAGAGCAAGCATGAATAAATTACCCTAGAATTCCTCTTTTAGGAGGAGGCCCCAACTTTCTACATTCCAGTATACCTTCATAAGTGTTACCAAATATCAACATTTCACCTTGCACCAAGACCATTCACAAATTCCCTAAATCCCAGCTTGTAAGAAAGGTTCAATCTGACTGAGACCAAGGACAGGAAAAGGCAATTACTTCTAACTTTGTATCCAGGCTTCCTGCCCCCTGCCCCTCCTCTCCCCCCCCCATTTTCCAGTGATAGCAGCTCTAAAATGCTAACAGCTTTTTTGGCTTAAAACAAATTAATATCCATTTTAATTCAGATTTCTAGTTTCAAAAGTGGGAAATATTTTTTTATTCTATTAAATCTGCCAGTCCCCAGGGAAAAGCGTTTTAAAACAGTCGTATGCATGAATTTCGACTGGATTCATCAATGAGTGTTCTACCATGCACATCGTCTGGTTATATTCTAGGTTTCTTCCTTTCTCCAAGTTTTTCTGATATGTATGCAGGTCAGAGCAAACAGATCCATGAAAAGTCCAAGCCCTTGAGCACAAAGGACACAAAGAGCAGCTGTCCAGTTTCAACCCTGCAGGCATAATAGCAGTAGACTTGTGATTCTCAGCGCTGCAGTTCCCCACAGGGACATACATCNTTTTTTTTTTTTTTTTTGTGGTGGTGGTGAGGTTTTTTTTCTCTGTTTTAAAGGTGTGCTAGCTTAGAAAAATGACATAATAGGGCCCACTCACATTCATTGCTCACAAACTACCAGATACTCAGAA
The DNA here is from genome assembly GCA_013399915.1 of Illadopsis cleaveri. NCBI lineage: Eukaryota > Metazoa > Chordata > Aves > Passeriformes > Timaliidae > Illadopsis > Illadopsis cleaveri. Next base: position 728,362 of record VXBB01004582.1, on the reverse strand, counting down.
AACAAATAAATCCAGAGGCAAGTGCTAAAACTTGCTTAGGTTCTGAATTCTGCTGATATCTTTCTGGGTTATTTATGGCCTTATAATTCCTAAATCTTTGGAAGTATCCGTTTGTTTACTTTCCTGGTAAGCACCTAAAATGAACTCATATTTCTATAGCCTATCTAAAATGGGTATCAGCTCAGCACACTGATATTTGTAATCACGGTTGCTTAGATGCTTACATTCTTCCTCATTTTACATAATTCTGTCCAAACGCCTACACATATTTAGGGTGGTGAATGTCATATAATCAAAATGTTTGACAAAATACATTCTCCCCACCCTCCCAAATACTCCCATAAACTTGAAAATATATTCATGGTGGCTAACAATTCAATATAGGCAGAGGTTTAGACATCAACATCACCACCTTTTTTTTTCCTTTTTTTCCACAGCTACATTTTAATCTTTTAGAAAAACCTATGGTAAAAACTTGACGTTTTTATTTTGATTAGAGCCAATGGAGATTTTGCTCAAATATGGAACACAACCTGTGTTTTTCAAACTGTGTTGATGAAGCCCAGTGATCTACACTGCATTTCCAAAATGCATTTGAAAGCTATGTAAGAAAAACCAGACTATTTCCATAGACATTAACTGTACATGAGTCCATTGAAAAGTGTTACAATGTCCTAAGTTTAAGAAAGGCTGACAATCTTATGACTACAGAACGACATTTACAGTTTGTGGACAAAACAGAAAAACCAAAGTGATCCGAATTAAGATATCTTTACTGTTTCCTCAAAATAAAATAAATTTATAGATGTTTTTCTCCATTTAAAAAAGGTTTTAGAAGTGTAACATTTATTTCAAACCTCCATTCCATGAAACAATTTCCTTTGATTGTGCTGCTGGCAATTTAAAATACAATTTATTATTAATCTTTTAACATATAATTTTATAAGATTTCTTTCAATTGCAATTGCAAATTTTTTAAGCTGTGAATAGGGCCTGTAAAAAATAAGCTACTACACAAGTTTCTCTAAAAGCCAGCAATTTCATTTACCTATGCAGTAGGTAACTCGCACTCAGCTTAAAAAAATAAACTTCGTACTCCACCCGTGTCCTCAGCCTGTCCCGCAAACAGTGAGATTTCATTTTTTGTTTGTTGTGTAAGCAATAAAATCTATTAGCAGACAACGTATTGCAATTGCCAGAACATCAGTATGACTAGTTGAACTTCAGATGCTGGTTGACTTGGGATGTCAAAGCTCCCAGGGTTGTTGGGAGCCTGGCATTAAAAGAACAGATACAATCCTAAGCCTAAGTGTTAACAAAGACTGTTGGCATCCCAGAGGAGATTAGGTTGCTGATCTTGTAAGGATCAGCTACTTACTTAGTGATGTTTACACTGACATTGATGTAGTGACATCCTGATCTAATTACATGTCAATAAACCACAGTCCTGATGCCCTGAGAAGATCAGAAGAGGATTACAAGAACTGTGCTGCCAATCTTCAAAGCCTAAGGAAGCAACCCTGTGATTTAATTACCACAAATTCAGTAACTGTAAAACTATTGTTTTAAATTGGACAATTCTTTTCATAATTATATTGCATCTCTCCCTATAACTATCAGCTCTAAATTTTCCAAAATTCTGCACCCAATTCACTGCCTAAGCAAACGCTCCAGAAACCTATTTTGCTGTCTCCATTTCATTTGTGTGTAAGATTCTAATTCTTTAAAGGATTCGTTTTCAATGTGCATCATTATTTTCATGTTTGCTGTCATAGTATCAGAGAGTAACTTCAGGACTATGTTAACACTGGTATGGTGTGTTGACCCTGGCTGGACGCCAGGTACCCACCAAAGCTGCTCTATCACCCCACTCTGCAACTGGACAGAGGAGAGAAAATATGATGAAAGGTTTATGAGTTGAGATAAGGACAGGGAGAAATCACTTATTGACTACTGTCACTGGCAAAACAGACTCAGCTTGGGGAAATTAATGAATTTATTGCCAGTCAAAATCAGAGCAGGGTAATAATAAATAAAAACCTCCTGAAAAATATTTTCCCCTACCCCTCCCTTCTTCCTGGGCTCTATCTCCTCCCCACAATGATACGGGAAGGTGGGAAATGGGGTCTATGTTCAGTTCATCACATGTTGTTCCTGCCTTTGCTCAGGGACAAGAGTTGTTTCCCTGCTTCAATATGGGGTCTGTTCCAAGGGAAACAGTTNAATTCTTTTCATAATTATATTGCATCTCTCCCTATAACTATCAGCTCTAAATTTTCCAAAATTCTGCACCCAATTCACTGCCTAAGCAAACGCTCCAGAAACCTATTTTGCTGTCTCCATTTCATTTGTGTGTAAGATTCTAATTCTTTAAAGGATTCGTTTTCAATGTGCATCATTATTTTCATGTTTGCTGTCATAGTATCAGAGAGTAACTTCAGGACTATGTTAACACTGGTATGGTGTGTTGACCCTGGCTGGACGCCAGGTACCCACCAAAGCTGCTCTATCACCCCACTCTGCAACTGGACAGAGGAGAGAAAATATGATGAAAGGTTTATGAGTTGAGATAAGGACAGGGAGAAATCACTTATTGACTACTGTCACTGGCAAAACAGACTCAGCTTGGGGAAATTAATGAATTTATTGCCAGTCAAAATCAGAGCAGGGTAATAATAAATAAAAACCTCCTGAAAAATATTTTCCCCCACCCCTCCCTTCTTCCTGGGCTCTATCTCCTCCCCACAATGATACGGGAAGGTGGGAAATGGGGTCTATGTTCAGTTCATCACATGTTGTTCCTGCCTTTGCTCAGGGACAAGAGTTGTTTCCCTGCTTCAATATGGGGTCTGTTCCAAGGGAAACAGTTTCCATGAACTTCTCCAGCATGAGTCCTTCCCATGAGGTACAAGCTGCACTGATGTGGGTTCCTTTCCACAGGAAAAGCCTGCTCCAGCATGGATTCCCCACAGGGTCACAAATCCCACCAGGAAACCTGCCCCAGCATGGGCTCCTCTCTACGTGGGTCCACAGGTCTCTGCCAGGAGCTTCCCATGGGGTCACAGCCTTCTTTAGGACATCCACCTCCTCTGAAATGGGCTGCAGGTGTATCTCCTCTTTCCCATTGTCCTCCATGGGCTGCAGGGGCAGAGCTGTCTCACCATAGTCTGCACTGTGGACTGCAGGGGAACCTCAGCTCCAGCACCTGGAGCACCTCCTGTCCCTCCCACTGACCTTGGTGTCTGCAGGGCTGTTCTTCTCACATGTTCTCACTCTGCTCTTCTCTGAGCACAATTACAACTGTGCTATAACTTTTTTTCCCCCTGCTTAAATATGTTACCCCAGAGGCTCCATTACTATGTCTCATTGGCTTGGCCTTGGCCAGCATCACATCCATCTTGGAGCTGGCTGATGTTGGCTCTGTTGGACATGGGGAAAGCTTCTGACATCTTCTCACAGAAGTCATCCTGTAGCACATTCCCCCTTCTCCCCCCACCAGACCTGTCTATGCAAACCCAATACAAACAGGAGTGTTGTTTATCTCCTTAGTGCAAACAGCACTGGATAAACTATCCAGTGCTGCAGTCTTAGGGATGGTTGTTTTAGCTAAGGGAAAGGTGGAGTTAGCATCCGCAAGGTGGAAAAAAAGTAATTTTACCTAAACAGCCAGGAAACTTCTTGATAGCTTTGCTGTAAATGTGAGAAGGGTTCAGATCTGTAGAACAAGCACAGATTCCTCTATGCATCACTCTACAGGTGAGGCTAGTACCCACTTTTAAGCACTTTCAGCTAAGAAAAATACAACTTAAGCAGCCCAGAACTACCTTTTTCAGCTAATTATTATTGTGCTTGCTTTATTAAGCAAGATTTGACAAAGGGGGATGGATATAGTTCCCCTTATCTTTGGATTTTAAGTAACTGGAATTGCTAGTGCTATTGAGTAATAAATGAATTCCCTACCCTTTCTAAAATTTCAGAAGGAGCTCATTCTGAGCATTGTGTCTGCCTCACTGAAGTGGGATTTTTGTCATAGTTTTACTAAAAAAAGCAAACTTCTAATGTATTACTGAAGTACAGGTAGGATCCTGTAGCACAGAATCCTCTTCCAGGGACAGCGTGTTCCTAAAAGTTTTGCACAACAAGCTGGATATTTTACCTGCTTCATTTCTTAAGTCCTGAGAGGGTGGGAGGGGCCACTGGAATTAGAGGAAAGAAACCCATCTGGTTTTGCACAATTAGTCTTCCTAGAGTTTTAGAATATAATTTTTGTTTAAAAAAGAACACACTTTATTCTGTCTGCCCTGTTCTGCCTGGGGAGTTGAACCAGACGATTTCCAGCTCTGCTCCTCCAGCCTTGCCTACTACTTTCTCTAGTCTCATTTTTCATCATTTTATTCACTCTTCAAGTAAACTACTGGGTAGTGATGCATGAAGCTTTCATTATGATATCTAAAGGTGCACAGCTATTTCAGATTACTGGAAAGGACACAATCTTGAAGAGCAGTTGAGTAACTTACAAGTCTAAGCCCCACTTTTATAAATTACTCATGCTCTTTGAAATTCAATGTTGTAGTGCCTTTCTGTGGGAGATGACAGCTTTCAAACATTTCCTCTGATGCAATAAATTGAAAATAAAGGAGGGGTTTTTTAATGATAAACTTTTGAATGAGGAAAGCACTTGGGGGGATATGAGTGACATTGAAAACTGACTCTCAGACTGTTTCAGTGATTTTGCAGATACATTTTTTTAACAGAAACAGTGTAACGCTGATTTAATATAAATTGTGTTACAGATAAAACCATAAAGGAGCAGTTTCAACTCTGATTAATTTCTACTAGCCTCATTCAAAGCACACTATGGATAAACATGCAAACATCCACCAAGTTATTTCAGTGTGAGTATGTGAAATAACCACTTTCCATGAAAAATTCCATTCCACATACCTACAGTATGCTCTGTAATAGTAGTAATAACATGAAGCATTTAATGCTTTCATCTTCAAAGCAGTCTGCAAACATGAATTAATAGGAAAAACTCTCATGAAAGGACAGCTGATGAAGAAACAGAAATTTCTTGGAGTACATAGATTTGTTATATATCAAATGAAGTTACAAACTCTAAAATTTCAAGATTTTCAATTCACAAAAGACTGCAAAAAGAAAATATTTTACTGCAAGTGTATCTAAATTTCATTAATGTAATATATTGCAAGGACAAAAGTACTCTAGCAAAGGGTGCTTTGTATCTTCCTGACCACAAAACTCTGATGCTGGAGGAGACTGAACTATGTGCACTGGTCAGCAGCACATGTAAGCTTTTATTCATCTTTCAGCATGGACCTGCTTTCTCACCCAAGACACTCTGCTTCACTTCAAGCAGTGTGGCTGCTCTCACTACCCACTAGAGACTCACAGCTAATTTTAGCCCCTAAAAGAAATTAAGTTCTAAGAGCAATAGTTCCAAATTACACCTTAATTACACACCCAAAACAGCTGTTGTGGATATCTGCTCTCCTCTGAGGGTGTCTGCTTCTCTGTTTGAAGTTAATTAGCTGCTTGTGGTCTTTCCTGAGACTTTTGGGGGTAAAATTGGTGTGCTTTGGAACTAAGAGCTGTTCTAGACTCATTGTAAAGACACAGTAGACCTGGGGGAAAGCCATTCATGTACAGTCAGAAAATAACCAGCATAAAAAAAGACTGATGGCATAGTAGTCACTCAGTATTTAGTTCACTGCCTGAACCCTAGAATATCTGTTTTCAACTTGTTTGATTCATATTGGAAATATGATTCAAAATGCCTGCTTAATTGATGAAAGGAAAAAAAAAAAAACACAAACCTCAGCCTGAAGGAAAGGTTGTATTTAACTTGAAGAAAAGCATTTAACTTCTAAAATTTTTCAACCTCATGAAATTCCAGTTTGAAAAACACCATGGTTCTTCTGTACACACACACACAAAAAAATCTGGGAGAAAAGTGCCATCTTTAGGAGCCGATGGAGAAATTGCAAAAAACCCTCATATGCTGCAGTATGCATAATTTTTATCTCTGTGTAACCATATAAATCCTGTTTAATGTCACAGAATAGTCTCCAACACTTCTTACCACACCTCAGTGAAGCGCTGGTAACATGGAGCTGTAGTTTTCCCATTTCTTCTCGTCTTCACCACAGTATGAATTCCCACATCTAACGTACTTTTTGGGAGTTTTCCCATGAGGACAGAGAGCTAAGCTGACAACCTACCTTTTCCCAGACACGAAGAAAAAAGTTGCAATGGATATGTTTTATTATCACCAACAACAATCTAATTAGCTTCACGCTTCCCCACAAGTCCGTGAGAACTTGTAACAGATACACAATGAAGAACATCAATGGGAAGGGAGTGTGATGGTGATAGAGACTATATCAAAAAAGGAACATCATTTAAAAGGCTAATATACCACATTAGGCTCAGAAGCTGAACCCTGATGTAAATTCTGGGCTCAATATATCCATTTGTCTAATTTCCTCGCTTCTGAAATTAAGCATTATATAAATGTGTCGTAGTGCTCCAGTTGTTCGTCTCCTAAGAAATGAAAAGCTCTGAGTCTCATTCTGCATATTTAAAGAAAAATAAATTGCAGCTGAGAGATACAGGGCTGACTGAAATTGGATTCAGTGTTTATCTAAAGTGGGCTTCCTTTCACTGTAACATGGGCAGCATTAGGATACAGCCTACATGGTCCCCAGCTCCTTCAGTACACAAAATGAGAACAGTGAAAACAGAGCATTTACTTAGAATTTTTTTTTTTTTTTTTTTTGACAGTACAGATTCAGTTTTCTCTGTAAGATTATAAATTTTAGTGAGGTTTCTCTCCATTGTGTGCTACAGGATATTACACAAAATTACTATCCAAGTGAAAAAAGGACACTTTTCTGTAACCTCAAGTAACTGCAAATCCTGCTGTAATCACAGCCACTGCTGTCACAGAAACAGCTTGTCAGTTCTTCTGCACACAACTTCATGGGGTCTTCTAGAAAGAGAGAGAGCTTTACAATACTTGGAGAAACACAGCAGATTTCAATTAATACTGTCAAGATTTACCACACTTGTGGTTCTAAACCATTTTCCACCAACACAAGTTATAATGCTTATTAGCCAAGTCCTCCTAGCCCATGCAATGAGATATACAATGAGGATGCTTGGGAATTTAAGTGTCACAGTCTTTCAAAAGGGACCTTGAAGCAGCTCTTCCACTCACACTGTTGCAGTTTTAGGATTGCAGGCACAGTGACTGTCCTGGTTCTGGCCAGGACACAGTTAATTTTTTACAGTAGCCAGGAGGGGGCATGGCTAGGCCTCAGAGGTTACTCTGTATCACCTCAGGTGATTTTCCCAGGATGAGGGAAGGGGTCCATCCCAGGTCAGGTGGTGTGGCAGAGGGAGGAATAAGGTCTTTTTGGGGGTGAGCACTTGTGCACGAACAGTTTGTTTCTTGTACAGTCTATTATTAGTATTGTTGCTGTTATTGTTCGTTTTTAAAAGTCCCATTGCTCTTTCCAGTAGATTGTTCTCATCTCAGCCTATGATCTTTGCCTTTTGTGCCTCCAATTCCCCTTTCCATCCCACCCCAGAGGGAAGCAGAGGGGGAGGGGGCAGTGAGCAATCAGTGCGTGGTTTGGACTGTTTCAGTGGGGACACTAAATTGGGGAATATCACTCCTAAACAGTGACAGCAACAAATTGAACCCATACAGTAACAGCTGCTGTCTGAATCTTTATTCCTTGTTTTGATTCAGCAAGGACAAATCGTGCTTGTCAAACCTGATCACCTTCTATGACAAAGTAAGCAGCTCGATTGATGAGGGGTGAGCAGTGGGCATTGTCTACCTGGATTTCTTCAAGGCTTTTGATATGGTTTGCCACCTCCTAGAGAAGCAGATGTGTTGTGGTCTGGACAAGTGGTCCATGCCATGGGTGGGGCACTGGCTGACAGGCTGCACCCAAAGGGTGGTGGCAAATAACCCCCTCCTTTTCAAACTGACAGCCTGACACAAGTGGGGACCTCCAGGGATCAACCATGGGTCCAATACTGCTTAGTATCTTCATAAGTGATCTGGATGGTGGGCTTAAGTGTACCCTGACGTAGTTTGCTGATGATATTAAACTGTGTGGGGAAGTGAACACTGCAAAAGGGAGAGCCACCCAGAAGAAAGACCTGGATAGGCTGGAAGAGTGGGTTAACAAGAATCTTCAGAAATTCAACAGACAAGTGTAAGGTCTTGCACCTGTGAAAGTTTAATCAAGGAGTGCAGCACAGGCTGGGATCTACCCAGCAGGGAAGATGTTTGTGGAAAGAAACCTGAGTTTTCTGGTGGACAAGAAGTTCCATATTAGTGAAAGAGGGTGATTCTGCAGCAAATAAAGCTAACAGGATGCTGGGTTGGACCAATAGGGGCTTCACCAGCAGAGATAAAGAAACCATTATCCCACTGTACTCACCACTTGTTAGGCCACACTTGGAGTACTGAGCTCAGTTTTGGCCCACAGAAGAGATGCGGACAGGGTGGAGAGGGTCAAAGATGATCAAAGGATTGAAAACCCTGCCTGTTGAGGAAAGGCTGAGAAAACTGATTTTGTCAGTCTTGAGAAAAGAAGACTTAGAGAGACCTTATCACTGTGTTCTAGCATATAAAGCATGGCCTACAAAANAATTCTTTTATATAAAAAAAAAAAAAAAAAAAAAAAAAAAAAAAAAAAAAAAAAAAAAAGGCAGAAACTCCCTTTTTACAAGAAGTCACACGGAAAAGACATGGGGTAATGGGTACAGGATACTCCAGGGGAGATTCTAACCAGACAGAAGAGGAAAATTTTTCACAATGAGAATGATCAGCCATTGAAATAATCTGAGTGAGGAACTGGATTCTTTAACACTAGATTGGTCTGGACGGGTTTCTGGGCCATTTTGTCTAGACCATGTTTTTACTGAGAAGACTTCCAGACTGGTACTGTATGATTCTATGATTTTGCCTTACTCCCTTGTGTAACCCACCACCACACTCCCTCCATTTCCCAGGGGTTCGTCTTGTCTGTAAGGCATGAAATGCACACTCCCTGATCCACCTCTCACTGCATTGTGTGTGCAGGCAAGCGGCTCTCTCTTTTCAAGAACTTTCAGAGGTTTTTATTGAAATGCACCACTTCAGTATTTGTTGTTTTTGAATCAGTATCAAGTATAAACTTACGTTTCTTGGAACAATATAAACATAAGAAATACTGTTTTATCACCTCACACCTTGTTGTTAGCAAGCAATGCTCTGTAGAAATTAAATTTTAGTAGCTCACAAACCCTGTATTGAAGTGAACAGCTCTTGTTTGAATGTAAAAATACAGAGATACCATTACTGGCAGTAATGGTCTGACTCTTGGCCACTCCACAGAGATGCAGAGGAATCTCTTGGCTTCTCAGGATGCCTTTGGCTCTCCTGACACTGCTTCACTTTTAGAAACGTCAACATGTAAAAACCCTGGTCTCCAGCAAGGACATTTCACTGTAGAGGGGCTGTGAAGAGGGAATCATATAAAATTGCATAATATCAAAATAGAAAACTGCTGGGTGGGAGTAAACAAGAAATTTCTTGCTCTTTAGGGATGCTTGCAATTAAATAAAAGAAGACTTAGGAGACAGCTCAAAACCAGAATCCTAGTTTTCCTCACTGCTCAGTTGTTAGCTCTCACCTCAGTTCTGCCTACCTTTTTTGTTTTTTCCCTGAATGATTTCTCCTTGTCCTGTTGCTGGGCACCACTGAAAAGAGCCTGGTACCTTCTTCTTGACACCTACCTTTGAGGTATTTACACACATTAATGAGATCCTGTCTGAGTTTTCTCTTCTCTAGACTGAACAGGCACAGCTCCCACAGTCTCTCCTTACAAGAGAGGTGCTCCAGACCCCTCATCATCTTTGTGACCCCTCGCTGGACTGTCTCCTTGTCTTTCTTGTACTGAGGAGGCCAGAATTGAACACAATACCCCAGCTATGGCCTCAGTAGGGCCACGTGGGAGAGCAGGATCACCTCTCTCGACCTGCTGGCCACATTCCTCCCAACGTCCCCCAAGATACCATTGGCCCTCCTGGTTGCAAGGGCACTGCCAGCTCATGGTCAGCTTGTCATTCCCTGATACTCCCAGGTCCTTCTCTGCAGAGCTGCTCTGTAGGTCAGCCCCCAGCCTGTGCTGGTACTTGGGGTTATTTTTCCCCAGGTGCAGGACCCTACACTTGCTCTTGTTGAGCCTCATTAGGTTCCTCTCTGCCCAAGTCTCAGACGATCAAGGTCCCACTGAATGGCAGCACAGCCGTCAGGAGTATCAGCCACTGCCCCAGTTTATATTCTCAGCGAACTTGCTGAGGGTACATTCTAAACCTTCGTCCAGCTCACTGATATGCAAGTTGAATAAGACTGGCCCCATTACTGATCCCTGGGGAATGCTACAGAGTACAGGCCTCCAGCTGGATTCTACTCCACTGATCATGACCCTCTGAGCACTGCCAGTTCTCAATCCACCTCATCGTCCTCACATCCCATGTTTCCTGTCTTACCTGTGAGGATATTAAGGGAGACAGTGCCAAAAGCCTTGCAAAAGTCAAGGTAGGCAATATCCACTGCTCTCCCCTCATCAACCCATCCTGTCATGCCATCACAGAAGGCTATCAGATTGGGCAAGCATGATTGCCCCATGGTGAATCCATGCTGGGAACTCCTGATGATCTTCTTTTCTTTTGCATGCACAAACCAGTAGGGCTCTGTCAGTGCATGGCCATCATGCATTTGTGCAAGTCTTTCCAGGTCTACTGAGGAACTGGAGGCACTTCTGCTGCCACCCAACACTTTTCTATCTGTAAGTCATTCCAACAGAAATCCAAAAGGCACCTCAATTCTTCTGTAGAGTAACCTAGAAGTATAAAAGAAGTATCCTCTTCTTTTCAGCCCCTATTTCATTAACGTCTATCCAAGACTTCAATATCTTTTGCCCATTGTCAGTTCATCAACAACAATTCTTGTAAAACACCCTTTCAAAATCCTTAAGTAAGTCTTAATAAAAAGTTGTAATTTTGTAGATAATATCACTGATTTTAAGCTCTGGGACTATGTTCTGTGTCACATAATTAGACTTTTCTCTGGTTTTATATTTTTAAACAATAAGAAATTACTTAGGAATAGATGCACTCTATCCTAGTGGCTATTTCTGGAATTGTAGATCCTGCCTTGGCAGAGAACTCCAAACAAAGAGGAAACAGCCTGCAGAAGCAGAAAAGGCAGAACTCTGGAAATAATCTGCTGCCTCCTGCATTGCCTGTAACAATTCCCACCATAACATGGCAGCCACAAAACAACACCCACTGCTAAATGGGCCAAAATCTATCCCAAATGAATGCTGACATTGAATTAAGGTGTCTTAATTAGAATTGTAGCTGTCCCTATAATATATGGGAAAAGATGCTTCACGGGGATGATTCAGTTAATATTAAACCTGAATCACTTTCTGGAATGGTACATTTTTCTCCACAGCATAAGAAGGAACATTGCCTTAAATTAGGTAAGTCAGCTGCGTGCTAAATTTAAATGCGATGAATGTTAGCCAAAACCCCCATCTGCATTAAGTAGCTGGGCCAATATTCAGCTCATCTCCTTCTTTAGGAACTGATAGTCTAGAATACACTGAGACACCAAGCTGATGATACAAAGGGATGTAAATACCTGCACAGGGCCTCCCAACCTCTTCTTTCACGAAACATGTATATGGTTTCTGCTCTGCCCAGGAAAAGAACAAAGTCTTCCCTAAGTAAATAATTGCAGAAAACAGAGGCAGACAATAACAGAAGCAATATTTTCATAACTGCAACAGAAGGCCATAGAATTATGTAAATGAGAACTAATTTTCAGGGGAAAAAAAAAAGTATAAAATATTCCTGTATCAGATAAAAACATTTTCTCTGTGTGTACAATCTTCATCTCAATTTGACAAGACTGCAAACCCTCATTGACTGCTTTGTGCATGAAACTAACCAACTGAAACTTTTCCCCACTGTCATTTTCCAGGAAAGAAGAAGATGGGGATAAAAGAAAGACAGAAAAGCATCCACAGTGATTAAAAGAGAAGCAAAGAAAAACAGTCTGGAAGAACAGTCTTTTCACAAGCTGAGGATATGCTGCTCTGTGTCCAGCTACTAACATATAATTAAGGCATTGTCTCTGTAGCAACAAGAAGAATGGGAATCTTCCTGAGCAAGAAGAGGCCTGTTTACACCTTTTCTTATACACAGTCATCTTTTGCTTGTGGTTGTATATTTTTATATGGTTCAATATTTACAAAAAGACTACAAAATTAAAAGAGATCCCACAGTTATAGAAGACAACATAATTATAAGGGTCAACTTGATAAGACATATAATCTTCAGAAACCTGCAGGTTTGCCTAATAAAATATTTATATCAGTCACCGTAGGACACCAAGTGAAAGCAATGGAAATGAATTCCTCAGGTGTAACTTTTCAGTATATGTGAAATGTCAAAGAAATATTGTATTTGGGAAGATTTTTCAGAGGAAGCCAGTATTTTTCTCTTTTTCTTCATTACTTGACATAATTGCAAATTAAGTTAGCACTCTCTCTGAGGCATATTGATTTATTTTTTATTTTACTGTCAAGGGATTGTTGTTTACATACTCCACATATATACAGTTGATTATAAATTTGTATAAAACATGTCATCTCTACCATTTTAAGATCAATATTCTCAGCTACAAGCAAACCTCAATGCAAACAGTGGAGAACACTTATTTTTGTGCAACCATGGGACAGTTACAAGAAAAGTAAAATAATGAGATCATGCATTTAAGCTTTAAGTTTTAGTGAAATACCAAGGATCTACTTTCAAATTTAGATTCCCATCCTGTCATGCCGCATGTGTCTATAAAATATCTCAGGATCAACTCTTCAAAACTGGAAATACTAGTCACAAGATGAAAGAAAATAAAGATAACAGGGCTATTAGAAAAACAGGGGAGGAAAGAAATATTAGTATCAAGCATGGACCTGAGAATAGATGCATCACTTTTAGGGGAAGGCAGGGAAATTATAAGCAGTGAATCCAATTGAAAGCTATTTCTAAAAAAATTGTATCAAAGTAACTAAACATCAGGCTGTAAAATTGCATTGAAAACACTTGCTGCAGTATCTAATACAGCAACATCTGTTTTCTTGCAATAATACTATGGCATTGAAGGCAAACAGGAGCTTCTGACTCCCCTGTTCAAGTGTGCTAGCAGAAACCAAATTTTGGGGTCTACTTTTGAAAAGCCAGACTTCTAGCTCTGTAAGACACATTGAAAGAAATTGCAGAGAAATTTCTGAAAGGAATAGTTCATAAAGAGTTTGTTGTAGAGGGATGCAAAAAAACACAGGAGTAATTTAAAACCAGCTTTGGGCTTATGAGAATTTTAAAGATGGAGGGTAGGGGTGTGGTTTTCATGGGAGGTATCACCAGACTCACAGACACACAGAATAATGAATAATAAAGAGAAATCTCTTAGCAGATGATTCTGAATGGTCTAAACAGAAGTAAAGGAGGCATATGGATGAAAAGAAAAGGATTTCACAAGTGGGAAGTTAAGAATGGGGCTCACAAACTCCTTCTGTGGTGGAACTCTGTGAATGACGTGGTACAGCAAGGGATGACAGGGACAAAATCAGATAGATATTCGACCCCCCTCTTTCATGTGTATGTGTGTGTTTGTTTTAAGACATACTGTTCTAGAGTAGCACAGACCCATTACTATCCAGGCACAAATCTTTACAGAAAAGTGTCTTTTGTAACTTTCTGTTTTGTGCTGAGACGAAAGAAAAAAGCAATCAGTGATGAGAAAAGAGAGAATCAGCCAGCTCAGTTTAACAAGTGTCACTGCTGAGCTTCTTTCTGGGTGGTAGGAATTATAGTGCACTTCTCTTCTGGTATGTTTCGAAATATAATTGCAAATTAATTACTGTATGACAATAAACAAGCAGCTACAGTTCACAACATATTTACTGTACAGAGCTTTATTCCATCTCTCTAGTACTCCAAACAGGTGTTCAGTGTTACCTACAGCTAGAATTGGGGCTACAAATCAGCATGAGATTCATCAAAACGGATCCCTGCCACTTCACACTATTACTCCAGCAGATATAATTCATACTGCTCAGCAGTGGAAGCATTATATGCACCTTCCCCCAGCCTCTTTCTCCCTCCTTGCAAAAATGTCAAGAGAGACAGAGAGAGAATATCGAAGGAGATCCTGAGTGTCAATGAAATACCCCACGGTGCTGAAGACAGAGAAAACATTGGCAAGCTGCTTTAATAAGGGAACACTGTTGCACAAATCCAGGCCCTAAAAAGATAGAGCAAAACTGTGGGAAGATAGGAAGAAAAGGCAGATTATATGTACTGGCTACAGGATTTATATATAAATACTCAGGAAACATGCAACGGTCTGTATACTCTTTATCTGTGCTGACATTTCAAGGCTCCTTATTAAGAAGTTACTGGAGGTATTACAGAGCTTTTAAAAGACATATTATGCACGAGGCTAAATGATGAAAATAGCATTGTATCTTATTTTAACAGATGATGAAGATCCAGTAAAGTTGTGCTAGTTTAGACCTCTATATGTAGATTTATATCCCATACTGATGTGCTTATACTGACTGTTGCAAAAGCTAGTTCCACTCGCAGGAAATATGGACATAGGTCCAAACTGCAAAAAACCCATCCAGATGCCCAGAGCCCTGAAAGAATTTAATTCAGCCCAGCACACTCTTCTCCTTGCTGCAAGGAACTTCCACATGACATTGCAGATCCTGTCATTCAAATGCCACCTGAAATGCCTGACCTACACTGACAGACAATTTTCTCTGTTGTGCTTGACTTTTGGTCCCTGTCAGCCTCAACTGTACTACTGAAATGGCTGCAAAGTCTACTGCCCCCAAAAGACACACTGAGATAGTTTCTCATGGAAATCATGAGACATTTTTTACCTTTAAGAATGCTATCATTAGAGACCACCTTTAGTGAGACCGTCCTGCTATCAGTCTGTAGCTCCTGCATGAGAGATGGGGAAGGATGTGGGATGGAATCCATCATGAACTCTTACAAATTCCGGGACTCTTACCAGTCTGATGCCAACTCTAGGGATGTTACAGATATTGTCCTGCCTCTATTCCTCTGCTTTTTCTTTTGGAGAAGCAAAGGGATAATGGCCCAATTTGTATTGTGGTGTAACCTCTCCTTTCCATCAATTTTCAAACTCACCTGTATTCTAATTTAACATCCCTTCAAGTTCCAAAATAAAGGAAAAGTTACACTGTAAATTCAAGCCATTTAAGCTGATCCCAACAGCCCTTTGACTGGTGAAGTGAAGCACTGATTCTTTTCTAGGTTGTCCAGAAATTAGGTGGGTGATTTTCATTTGACCAAACTATCCCCTTTATGTTGGCATCATTACTGTTCAGCACAGCTATATGACACAGCAACAAGGGAGCAGCTTTCCAGCTTCCTGGCATACACCAAGAAAGAGACTGTGAAAGGAGACCCTGGGTGTCAGTGAAGTATCCAAGGGGGGCTGAAGACAGAGAAACAGCGACAAGCTGTTCTGGTCCACGGCCCTATGCTTTCAATTGTACCTCTTGGCAAAGTAAGGTAGATTTGGTGTTACCAAATTACCAACAGTAATTTAGTGCATAGGCAGAAACTGTGATTGGAACAAATGAGTCTTTTTAATCTGCATGCAGTACAAAGAGTATTACTTTTCTTTTAGATACAGACCCATTATCATTAGACATGGATTTGCCAGTTTAAGTTTAATAAAACATTTTGTATGCAGCTACACTCTAAGGACTATATTTTAAAGTGAACCAAATACTGATGTTATGGGTTTGTTAAAAAAAAAACCAACAAAACCCCCTCCCCTAAAACTGACCTGATTGTATCTTATTCTGCAATATCATTTCTATATAGCACTGGTGATTGCAGGCTGATGGAGAGGTTTGATCCAAAACATTCAGCTCTTCATACCTACATTCAAGACCCTTAATCTATATTTAAAGTGCCTAGAATTAAATGGCCTGATTTTCAGGTGTGCTGAGCACTCACAGGTGTTTCAAATACCAGTGGGAGCAAACATTAACATGCATAAAGTAAACTGGCTGCAGCCACAGTATTGAAATGGAGACTGATGCATTCCTGTCACATGCCACAGAGATGTTACTGGTCTTGAAGGTATTAACAAGAAACTAGAAAGGGTGCCTGTCAGCCTCCTACCCTCTCCCAATAATCTGTCCTTCACCAAGACAAAAGTGAATTTATAGCACTTCCAGTTCATGCTGTGGTATTCTTGTTTAGGAGTCTGCAACAAACACCACCTGTGTTTTCAAACACAAGGAGATCAAATCACCATCAGCACTCTTAGTAGTCCTCCAGTAATTCATAAATCACTCCTCTCTGTTTCCTAGACTTTGAAGAAAAACTAATAGTTTTTTTCCCAGAAAACATGCTTTAAGGGTTCGTTGGCTTACTGGTTTGACTCTCAGCTGCTGTACATCAGTATAATTACATGGTTTTGTGCATCAATGAATATAGTACTGGGAAATACATTCCCAAATTTCCTATAGATTTATTATCTACCTAACAGCATAAAAGCAATGGCAAATAAGAGTGCATTTCCCTCTTTAGGAGATGAAAAGTATTCCAGGATATAGGGTAGAGACTTGTGTTTTAAACTAGTTGCAGAGGAGAATGAAATCGTTTCAATGCTTTAAGAACTTATGTATCCTTGTCCATCATTGCCCTGTATAAAAATAATTGAATATTTGACATATTTGACCATCAAAATGAAACTAATGAGTTTCATCAAAAGAGCAGATTGCAGATTTTTTCCTTTTAATAAGGAAACTAAATGTTCATATAATTATCTAATCTTTTGATTCTTATAGGGCCATGAATTTGGCTGTGAGAATCTAAAAGTTTGGGCAAAGAAACTTCAACCAGTTTCTCTATAGAATTCTTTTAAAAAAAACAATTCAAAGCAGCTCCACAAATTAAGTAAATGCAAAATTATGATTTGAACAAAAAAGTAACAGTTTTCTACTGTTTTGTGTTCTTTTCTGCTGTGAAGGAAAAAGCAGTCTCCTGCATACATGGAAGCATGATTATTGGCTTCTTCAAATGTATTACGGAAAAAAAAAAAAAAATAAAAAAATTAACTATTCATTTCAATTACCATCAGCACAGTAGAATAAATTGTAGTGTCTGGAGTTATGCAGACTTAAGGCCCTTGAGTGGAAAACAGAAATAAATGAAGTTTCAGAGTAAAATGTTCATTACAACTCTCTCAAGCTAGATACAAGAAAAGCTTGCTTCTCCTATTACTCTGAGTCAATACATAGCAGTACAATATAAGTGTCTTCCATTTTCCCCTATTTCACGCTAGATTTGTCTGATAGATGAGTGTACTTAAGTAAATAGCACATGCAATTTTAATAGGACAGGTGCTCTGAATGTACAGGGAAGGTCACTCCTATTATTTCAATTAACAGCATAAGCTACAAAAACACATGAGGGTGAATTAATTTAAAGCTTCAATTTAATGCTACTAGTAAGGACATCCTTAGGCCTCTTGGTTGTCTTGACAACTCCTGCATCCCAGCCTGCAGAAGCCAATCTCTGCTGCTCCCCTTCTCAGCATACAAACAGTTCAGATAGTACATTAGCAAAGAATATGATGCCCATGTAAATGTTGAAATATTTTTGTTGCCATAGAGATAAGAAGAATGGCAAAAATACGGGAGCACTTGACATACTCCAAGGCAGACTTTTAATTAAAAAACCTCAAATGACAATGCCAAGATGGCTGAACATACCATAGTGCTTTTATGCTAACCTACTGCATACAAAATCTGAGTCCAAATAATATACTTGCTCCTGAAGGGACTAAGAAGCACAGACAACTAGTAAATAAGGAGATCCAGGATTTTCAAGAGGCAAAATAATATATATTTTAAAAAATAATATTTATAAAATTATTTAAAATAGTAGACAATTCATTACAATATTGTGATTTTATATTTGTTCAGAAAAATAAATGTCACAAATATTACTGGAAAAAAATCTATGCTGGGAAACAACAGTAATCAAAATGTCTTGCAAATGATGTGACTAGACAAAACAACCTTGTACCCAGTCAGGGTCAGTATTTCAGCTCTACATCTATTTTAAATATATGTTCAGTTCCACACCTACACTTGCAAACTTACAAGTAACGCCAGAGTCGGGTGAGTCACAGCAAGTAATCAGTTCAGCATCTACATTTTGAACATGCCAGGAATTACTTAAACTCAGTGTGCTTTTACCTGATGAGACAGAAAACTAGGCCTGATAAAGGGTAATAAATTATCATCCTATTCAGTGACTTCCTGTGCTCCTCTCCAGCTCCACTAACACCTTTTAAATATTTGACTTTACAGCCGAAGTAAAAGTGGGGAACATGACTGTTCTGATGAATCCCCAGCAAAATAGGGACCATTCTGACATGTGATTAATAAGTACAGAATCCTAGAGGGGTTAGAAAAGTATATGCTTAATTTTTGCTACTGCCATTTTTTATAGAGATGTCTGACTTCAAAATTGCCATAGAGATGTCTTATTTACACTAAAGACATGGAAATGCTGGCCTGAATCCAAATAAATATTTTCCACACTACGTAAATCCAGTGTAATACTGGAATTCATTTCTAGGTGAAAGACAAAGTTTTAACTTACAGCATATTTTATCTGGCCTTAGTAGTTGCATTGGGGTTTCTTTTCCCCTCTCCTCAAGTTTGCAGACGGGCTCATGTTCCAAACTCTAACCTGAATAGCTTACAAAGAAACATGTTATAAAATGATCCTGCGTATCTCTATTACTGTTGGTATTAAGGCTGAATTTGCTTTCTTTCCCTGTATGATTGCAGAGCAACTGGCTAAAATTTCACCAAAGACAACTCTAATAAAACATCTCAGTTCATGAACAGACCTTAAGGATATCTTAAAAACATCTGCTTCACAAATTTGTATCAAATGTATCTCAGAAACTTAGCTGAATGACAGATTTCTATATGACTGTCTTGGTCAGACAGATTTTGACCCCTCAGAAAATGGTATTTCTTTTATGGTAGTTCTGTGTTATATACATACATCAATTTATATCTGTACATCCTGGGTCAGTTCCTAATCTTAATGCATTTTGTTCTTTTATTTATCTCTACTGAAGCAAGGGTCTTCCACCCGGAAGGGAAAGATCTCTTTGGCAAATCACCTCTGAATAGTCCAAGGATCAAGGAAATGCATTTTATGTCCCAGGGAGAGAAGAAAATGACACTAGTGACAGTGGCAAATTGTGTCTGAAATTTCTTAAAGAAGGAAGTAAATGTGCTGCTGAACTGGCCTTCAGGTAGTGCCAGTGTATCTGATATTCAGCACCACCATGTTACCTCTCCCAGGTTGGGACAGAGAAGAGCAGTCAGTGAGTTACTGAGATAAGCTATGAAAGTGAACTTAAGTTTCAGCATAATTTTCTTTTTAAAGGAACTGCAAAAGCAGAATTGCGCAGGAATACATAATTCGAATTGATTGACAGACAGATTTTGTTAGGGAAATGTGTTTTTATTTTGATTCAGAATATGAGTATGCGTTTTAGTGGGTCTTAATGAAAAGTAAATTGATGCCACCAGCAGTGGGACAGAGCTTCTTGCAATTTGTCTCCCAGCCTCACGTGTAGGAAGCTCAGCCTGGGGAGGTACCAAGGCTCTGTTTTCAGGCACCTGACCTGTTTCCAGCCATCTCAAAGGAGTGATTTGACCTCCAAAGAACACCACATTCCAAAGAATTTTGTTATAATTCTTCAGCTATCTCTGTAGTTTTATTTGCCAAAGAATTTCTGGCAGTCTTAGCTATGTATTGACTAGATTACATCATAAAGTAAAAGAAACATATTCTTTTTTATGTATCTTGTTTGCTGTCCATCTCAAGTACCATTCCCATAGGTAATTCAGGTGGTTATCTTTCAATGACTGCCATTTTCAGAACCCCTATGAGCTCAGGTAAGCCATTTTCTGAAATAAGGCTTAGCATAAAAAATGCTGTCTTGATATTTTAAAAATTTCCCTCTATTAAATGCATTCAAATAATAACATAACAAAATTTTCACTTGTGATCATTGAAGTCAAATCCGTGAGTCAGTCTCACAATACCTGCCATATTACTCTTAAAGTAATGTGCCCAAATAATCTATATTATCTCTACTCTAGTTCTTACAACCTTTGCCCTACAATTTTATTATTTAACACTTACATGTTTACAAATACTGGAAAGAGCAGGCACAGAAGCAATGGCTCACCGTGTTTATGTTGCACTTCTCCAAATTAACATGTAGATCTTTAAATGAAGAATGCAGAGCCAGGTAAAAATGCTTAATGCATCTCTGAATATCCATTTTAGCTTGGCATTCACATGAAAAACCACTTAGAATTGTTATGCTTCAGTAATTCCCAATCAACTTACTGAGAAAAAGATGGGTTAACAGGTCTAATTGGTCTTTCCATTTCAAATACCAGTAATGCAATGAAGAGATTGTTCATAGTAATAATAACCAGGGAAGTATTGATGACAAATCTCTCAGTATGTTTGTATTAAGAGAGTCTAAAAATTATTTGGAAATTATGTGTGTAGACGTAGGAGAGTTAATTGCAAAGTTAGACTGCTTCTTCCTTGGGCTTGTGCAGGAATTTAAATGAGAGATATTTTTGCTGAAAGTAAGTTTACAACTTCCCTGTGTAATGATTTCAGAAAACTTTTCCCGAGAGCCTTTCAGTAAAGAGTTCCTGTATTGGAACACTGTCTTTCTGTGTCAGAATTTAATAAAGAATTGTTTTATTTATTTCCATTAATAAAGAAAGTGGATTCCAGCATCTTTAGAGCTCTAGAATGGTAGATTCAAGCTAAGAGGCTTACACAGACTCTACCTTCTTCACAGTTGAAAACTGTACTGAAAATGCTCAACAACATTGAAAATAAATACAGCACACCATAAACAGTGAAATCATACACAGTAAGATGAAGTGAAAATGTGTATTAGCTTATTGCAGGATGTAATGGATAGTTTTCTTAGCATGTTACAGAAATCAAAATAGAAAAAGCCAAACCTACCAGTCTGACTCACTCATTTCCTTAACAAAGCAGAATTTGATGTTGTGAGAATGAGATCCAATGTACTCTCTGTTTTGATTAGGGTGTAGATGACAGAGCTACATAATTTAATTTCTCTAATTTACTTACTTCTGTTATTGATATTTTTCTGTTTTGATAGCACCAAGTGTTCCCCTCCCCAATTTCAAATATCCAATAGTAATTTTCCATTCTGACCTTTCTCCAGCCTTAGTGGTTGTATTGGGTGATCACATTCATTTTTTCTCTGCCTTCATTGCCTGTATTGCCCACCACCACTTTTTTCAAAGTTTCTTTATATCTTGCCAGTATGCAATCTAGTTATCTGTCTCAGCAGGTTTTAGTTACAGATAGGATGCCTTCTCTACTTCAAAATATCCTTGGCACTTCTTGTTTCTAATTCTTACTCATCCATAAGCATTTTAAATGGCAGGGTTTGTAGGGAGGAGTAATATTATTTACTAGCCTAAATGATGCAGTTGGGAAAATTTTCCAAGCCCATAAGCAATTGCTTGGGTCATTTTGACATATTAATGCTTCTAATTTCTTTTCTTCCCAGAAATACAATTTCTGCTTTATTTTGTATGCTGAACAAAATCAGAAAACATTGAGCTAAGCTATAATCCTGTGTTTCCTCAGTTCTGACCATGATGATACCTTGCAGAAAATTTGACTATCAAGTGAAAGAATCTCCTAGAAAAAAAGGAAAATACTCCAAAAAACATACCACAGGCAACTGCTAAGGAAAGGACTGGTGGCAAATGGATGCACAGACATGCTGCAACTTGTAAATAGAGTTCTGAAGGTAGAAATCCTGCTGCCTGAAACTGGGTAACACAGGTTGCAAAATAGTAGCCTACTTAGAAGAATGGAAGAAAATGCAACGGAAAGTGACAGGCAAGGGGTGAATTTCAGGGAAAACCAGAAAAAAAATCAGTGTCCATGTTTGCACACTCTGGAAGTCCACTCAAAAGTTTTAGGAGCATTTTTAAGGAGAAAAATCTCATTTTTTCATTGATCTAAAAAAATTTCCTATGCTTGCAAAGCACCAGGACTTGACAATTTTATCCTGTGGCATGTTTATACTGAGACAAGTTGGTTTATGTCAATTAAAATGACTCTCCAATGACTTGGGATCAGGGTAAAAAAGCTTTGCATTCAAAGATATAATCTCTCCTCTTCTCATTCTCCCTACAATAAAGCATTTCCAATAACATTTACTAGATGTCAATGGTGTATCCCTGTTTGTTTTGTCTGTAATCTCCGGTGACACAGGAAGAATGTGTGTAGACCAAATCTTAACCTCCATTTCTGTTGACCTGTATAATTCACAGGTGACTTGGTTGCTGATCCCAAAGGATACACAAACACACTATTGTGTGTCCTCATTCTACGGATGATTAAGTGAGAAGGAGAGGAAGAGACAGGGACAATACATGATGTCATGGTACTGTAAGTCTATTTGGGATGGTCAGATTGCTCACAGGAGCACAGCCAATTCATTCTGCTGATCCTCTGTCAGTCACGCAGGTTGTGAAGCGAAGTCCTCTTACCTCCCGTGCCACGGGGCTAAGAGAGGCAGGCTGCTCTCAGGCAGGGATTGTGCATATGAACAGCAACAGGGGTGTACAGAGTATCTCTAGAGACAGAGTCCTCTGCAGATGAGGTGCCACATACTCCTAGGAAGAATAAAAGACTCGCAGCTGATACAATAGCTTGAGAAATTACTATACTCAAGCTCAAAAGAAGCTGAACTGCATAATGTCAAGGAAAGGAAAGCAGAAAGGAGCTGGGTTACTGAGGACTGGAAAAATAAAGGCTTAATCATCCAGGAAGATCAAAAATCATATCATGAGCTGTCTCATGAAAGCCTCAATTTTGTGAGCAATGCTTCTTCCATCTGCAGTGCAGCCACAGGAGGGAGGGAAAGTTATGTGTCACCAGTGCACTCGCTGTAGCTCCCAGGGCACCCCAGCAGGTATTTGAACACGTGTGCTGAGAAAAAGTTTAAAGTACCTTTCCAACCCCTGCCTGTATAGGAGGCAGGGTTGCTTGCACTCCTTCATCTGCTTTGCTCCAAACTGTCCTTTGCTGTATAAACCTGCATGCAATTGTGGAAATAACAACTGGAGCTCAACAGCATCTATCTGAGTCCAGGCTGGAGCAAAGCACTTCCATTCTCCCTTATGCCTCAAAAATGGCATCTTTTGGCTTAATTTTCAGAGGTGACTAGTGATTTTGATCACTGCGCTGATGTACCAAGGGACAAATGCCCTGCAATTTCCAAAGAATAGGCTGGTTTAAACCATCTAACATCTTTTGAAATTTCAGGCCACATGACTTGCCTAAATTGACACTTATGCAGGTGGGTGTGTACAGGGATGAGGGAGGAGGAATTCATGTATTTATGAGAGGGTGCATTAGCCCGCTCCTGATATGGAACATGAAAACTGTCTGATTAAAAATAGAAGACTATTCATCCACCACTAAAAATAACATTAGACTACCTCTTCCTCATGCAGCCATACAGGGGATTAGGCAAGCTGAAATGAGGCAAATAAATTAGAAATAAGAAAATGGTGTCAAAAAGAAAAATATCCTGATAAAAATAAAGTCACAAAGAGAAAGGCTGTAAATGCTGGAAGAAAAGTAAAGATACCAAAGGTAAAGATACCCTGTACCTGCACAGAAAGGGGTTTTACTTCATGGCTGAATGAAGAACAATGATGTCAAAACTTGGAAAAGGACACATATAAAGAGAGCACAATATTGTGGCAGAAATTGTTGGAAGTCTGAGGATTTTGACCCACTGTCAATCACAAAGAAATACCAGGAAAAAAAAAAGTCTGAATTGAATCATACATTTAACTGAACAGGAAAAATATTCCTGTTTTTCACAGACCAGATATCAGCTGATTCAAATAGACCTCAAAAATAATAATTTGACAACTACTATGCAAAATATAAGAAAACATTTTCACATTTTATGTGTGATCGTCACCTTCTTCTTTACAAAATGTAGGAAGAAATAGAAGATATCTGAAGAAAGACACTCTTAATCTTTTTTTTTTTTTTTGGAAAAGTAGAGGAGACACCTTCCTTCGCATGCTTTCTCTGGGTTCAGGAACACAAGGGCTTCTCCTACACCAAATTCTTGCAATGAAAAAATAATCCCAAGTTTCCTCTTTCATATGTGCCTCACTGCTCTTTGAAGTCTAGGGAGACAGGCTTAGAAGAACAATAGTTTTTCTATTTCTTTATATAAGGGAAAATTATAATTATGTATGTATCCAGAAGAGCTAATTCAAAGGCTTTTGGATTAATTCTCTGTTTCTCATGAACTGGGTCAATGCAAAAGGAGGACTGAAAGAAAAACAGGTACAAACAAGAAAGAAAATGTAAGGTTTTGCCTAAATTATGAATTCTTGAAGCATTACAAAACCAGCAAAAAAGCTCAGATACCAGTACATGAGAAATTTTTGGTGAATACCGAAAAGACTACAATTTAGCAAGGAAAGAAACTTCTTGCAGACCTTGGAGAAGGCTGAAAAATTGCTGGTTCTCCATGGAACACCCCATTCACAGAAGCAGAAGTGTATATGCTTCTAGATTATGAAAAATGCAAAAACCTTGTGACAAAGGGGAACATGGCATGACAAAGTTCAAATGGCCTGCAGACTCCAAGAGCAATATTTGCAAAAGGTAGAGAATTTTTGCCCGTTCATCTGTATGTTTCGTGTATAGAAAAGACACCAGATAAAGAGAAGTAACCTCTTGAGAACACAGGACAAAGTAACCTGCGTTTCAATTTTTTTAAATTTTTGAAGCTCAAAGAAAAAATGCGAGATATTTTCCCCATGTCATCAAAATTTGTTATTTTACCTTCATTTTTTAAACCTTTATATTTTTTGACATTTTCTACCATTGTATATTTGTGCATAAATTCAAACACCCATTTTGCATTTCAAATTTTGTTTTTAATCTGAAACAAAATCAGAGGACACTTAGGAATAAATGAAGGCACCATTGCTTCCAACAGAAGAAGAAGTACCTGAGCCCAAATTAGTCTTTAGAACTATAACCCATCAAAGCTGTAATAAATTGATTTCAGTCTAAGAAAAACATCAAATTTCAGTATTTTAACATATGCATCTGTATGCAAATGCACACATAGAAAAGCATAAGTTCACCTATATTTAAAACTAAATGTTTAAATTTATGTTATGATTATTAAATCTGTATTAATTTTTCCTGGAAGAGGTTATCCAGAGAAGTTGAGGAATATCAATCTTGAAGATATACAAAACCCGTCTGGAAGTGGTCCTGGGCAACCTGCTGTAGCTGACCCTGCTTGAGCAAGGGGCTTGCACTTAATGACCTCCAGAGATGCACTCCAACCTCAACCCTTCTGTGATTCTGTAAACCTCCTGGGTTTCATCCATTATTCACATATCCTGTGTTATTTGACATTTGAAATTCTAAAGCCATGGGATTCAAATCATCATCAAAACCTAAAGGCATTTTTAAAATTCTCTTAGTAGGACACTTATGGAAGTAAAAACTACACGCACATATATTCTAGAATCACTGTCGGCAATCCTAATTACTACAGGAAAGCATTTTAAAAGGAATCTGAGCTGAGAATAAATGGAAATTGAATGAATCCTCAGTACATTTCAACTTAGAACTAAACTCCAGAATTTCACTGATTAGCTCTAGTATGTTACCAGTAGGAATTATAGCAGACAGCCACTGCACCTCACATTCAGATTTTATGCTGGTTTTTTATTGGACTGTGTATAAATCAGTGCATGAAATATTTTTCCCCTTGGGAACACTTTTAATAATTAATAAAAATAATTAAATTAAATATCAGTTGGGATGCTTTTCTTAAGCCTGGACCCTACAGGTTTTGAAGGTCAGAGCAAAATTTCAACTTCAGTCACACACAGCCAGGCACTTTGCCCATGAATAAAGACATAAGAGCTGACATCATTTTATTTCAGCATAATTTTGCTACTTGAAATTGAGAAAGCCTGTCTGTATTTAGCAGGTGTGTTTCCTTAACTAGCATTACTAGAATAAAATTTCGAAGAGGATCATTTTATGTTTATGAAATATAAAAATTTTCCAGGTTCTACTGGGGCTTTGAGATAATCACTAACACAGTCAAATTAAGCAAAACCACAAGTGCCACCCTACCTCAACTAGAAAAAGATTAGCATGTCAGTGTTCATTAAGTCTATTCTCAAAGGAGCATGTCCATTTTTATTGTCACACAGAGCAGCTAGGATGACAAAATAACGTCCCATGAATACCATCAGGAGTTCACCACAGCATATCAAGTAATGTGAAAATCCAATCCATGGATTAAAACCAGGATGCTGCTTGTAAGAATAATTTTTAGCTCATTCTGTATATCATTGTATTTCCCAATCTGGCACCATGAACCATAAATAATCCTATCATTTATTAATTACATTTCCTAACCTAGTCAAGAAGAATCCTGCAGTGTGAAGCAGCAGATCATGAATAAATGGTTCATTGAAAAGCAACTCTTATTGCCAAGTAGTTGTAAATTAGGGTTGTGATAATTGCTTACTTTAACCTTTTTCAGCAGGTTCCTCTAAAAAGCTCCAGGATGGATGTTTTATTGTAACAACTTTGACCTCTAATTTGTTTTGCATTATGACAAAGGGATGTTGTGATTAAAAATTTGGTACCTTACCTTATGTTATAAAACATCCAAACAGTAGGTTAGTGCATGTTTATATACATATATGTGCATACACACAGATTTGCACACATATGCATATAGCCATAAAATGCTCATCCATTGAGTACCAAGCACAGCTACAGAAAACACAGTAGGCAGCTGAACTGTAATGTGTTGGTGCAGCCAAGATAACACCTTGCTAAATATACTGTGACACCTTTACAGAAAAAATCCATGTGTTGCTCCTTCCCGTGCTGATCATATAAACTGTGATTATTGAGCAAGCAGGGTGAAGATTTGTTCAGGGAAGCAGCTGGTGCTGGGGACCTGTAGTCTGCACTCTTCAGGTGGTTTTATTTCAGACTGGGTCTGTTCTGTTGCCAGACACAACATGCCTGTTAGTGCTTGGAGTGCATTAGGTGATTCCCAAAATGCATCTTCCAGTTTAATCCAAAAAGAATCCACATACTAGGAGGCTGTTCTGCAATGGGAGTCATAGTGCATTACATGGAGTCAAAAGGCTAATGGTCTCAAAGATGTGCTCCTGAGCCAAAATGAAAAACAACTCCTCTGTGCCAGCAACACAAGATCACATGCCAGCCTAGAGGCAGCATTACAATGCTTCCCATCGATGCTGCTAAAATGACAGCATATCTTTGCACCAGGAACTGGCTCCTGACCCCTGGCATGTGGCTGTCTGTACCTGACCCCGTGCTGCCTCAGCAATACTGGGACCATGCCCTGCCACAAGACAGCCAAGGCAGCAATGGAGCTTTAGAACACTACAGAAAGACGATGGCAGGAGAAAATTTAGTTCTTAATGTGCTTTTCATGGTGGTCATAAGAATTGTCACATTTCCCCCTTTGTTTCACCACAGAAGGACTGGCTTGAAGAGAAAAATTGGTAACCACCTGCCCTAGAAAGAAAACAGCAATTGCATATATGACCTTTACTGTTGGTGGCAATAATTGTTTCTGACTTAAGCAGCAGAATAAAAAAGAGTTTTAAGATTCAGTGGAGAATTTAGGAGGTAAATTTGGGTTATCAGCAAATAGTCCTATTCAAACAGCATAAACAGCAAATACTGCACAACCCCTCACCAAAATAACTTCAAAACTATCAATCAAAAATCCTCTCAAACCTCATCTTTTTACATTGTATTGCTAGCCTTTCTGCCACATGGAAGGTCTTAATTTTAGATTTACCCACGTGTCCTCTGTTTCCCATGCAATTTTAGATTAAAAGACCCAGTCATGGACACCACTCTGGAGCTCTCTTCCAGTCTCTCACCAAGCTTTCCTAGCATTTGCTAGAACAGTAGGTTTAGCCTGCAATTGTGAAGCCATCATCCACTTGGAAACTTTATGTTGACTCACCTTTCCAGTCATGTCAAATTCACCCCTTTTATAGCTGTGCATCACCTCCTTAGTCCAATCTGTTATTTAGCCAACTGATACCTGTCAAGGTGCAATGTGTGGTTTAAGTGTTACAGTATCTCAGCACTCCTTTAACATACAGAAACAGAAATGTCACATTCTGTACATTCCCTTCTTCACAGAAATAATAGGAACGAAATCCATTTAAAGCAGTAAGTTTGTTAGTCAGCAGCAGAAGTGGTGAGATGTTTTGTTACTGTTTGGGAGGGAAGTACCATACTCCCAACTCATGAAAATGTGGCCTGGGATTAAGCATCATCCTTCTGCCAACTTTAAAATATTGAGAGCAGGGTGGAGGGACCATGGCTGGAGGAATTGTCCTCTCTAGGAGCAAAAGATGACTCCCGTGAACAGCTTGGATAACCAAGGTAAGGTCTTTGAAATACTTGGTGCAGACAGTGTGGAATTGGTTCTTTCTGAACCAGGGATAAGATGATGTGCCCTAAAAAAAAAAATAACTTCTGTACATTCACTGCAGTTGTACCAGGCCTTGTGTTCAAAAAAAGTATCTCAGACCACACCTTACTCTTTTAATGTGGGCAGAGGTACCAGGTGGCTCCACTGGGCTGCAAGTCTGGCTCTGCTTCATTGCTGCATACAGGTGCCTCAGAGCCACTTACGTTACTGTTTTTTTGGGTTTTTTTCTAATAATGAGTTTCCAGTGGTATTTTCTCTCAATCCAAAATTTGATGAAATGCAGTAGCAAAGCATGGATTTCCTGAGTGCATGGTTTCCCTTGTCCAGGCTGCAGCATGAAAGCCTGAGGCACAAACCCCATCTAGTTAAAGCAAAGGTGGATACGTAAGGGCCATTTAAGTACCCTAGAGCACAAAAGAGCTGCTTTAAAGCTACTTACTGACATAGAAACAATAAAAAAACACAAGACATGCTTTTTTCACATGGAGTAGAGCCCAAGACAGGTAGAGCAATGTGAGATTTTTTGAAAATATCACTATGTTATCATCTTCCAGAGGAAAAGATAGGGTATTTAATGACTATTTGTCAGAGTAGAGTCATGGAAGAAACTATCAGCTCTACGACTATGCACAGTATCAATATTTGCTTGTTTCTATGGCTCAAAGATTTAAGATACCAGAAAATGAATGAATGTGTTTTTAATATGTTTTATTTCTCCTCCCCAGGGATTTTTTCCTACAAAGACATGAGTGGCAGAAGTAGA
Source organism: Illadopsis cleaveri (assembly GCA_013399915.1). Lineage (NCBI taxonomy): Eukaryota > Metazoa > Chordata > Aves > Passeriformes > Timaliidae > Illadopsis > Illadopsis cleaveri. Next base: position 698,762 of record VXBB01004582.1, on the reverse strand, counting down.
TTTAATGATGACATTTCAGCTTTCACTTCTTTGATAGCAATTATAAATGGTTTCATGATATGAAACAGGTGTTCCAGCATGTTCTATTGGGCAGCACGAGGAACGTTTTTCTCCCTGATGTCATTGTACATGATATGTTAAATAATTGCTATTTTCTGATAGAGAATACCTTTAGATGTGCACCAGGAAAAAATTCAGCTGGCTTGTATGTTTTGATTGGTCTGTTAAACAGGAATTTCTTTATTTTCTGAATTGTATCAGCTTTTCCAAACCCTTGTCAAGTGACAAAAAATCATACAGGAAGGAATCTTTTTTTGATTCAGTCAAAGTGAGACTAAGAAGTCCCATGCACTCATGATAAGAAACAGACAATTTTCAGACTGTTCTCGTTTTTTGAAGAACAAATATTTGACACCAAAACAACTGAAATGACACATCCAAGGATGTCCTGAAATGACCCTTGATGACTCTCCTTAAATGTGAATTGAGGGATGCAAGAGTTTATAGGCCCAAAATGCATCTCAGTGCTCTTTCATGCTGTGATCCACTGCTTGATAAACACAGATGTCCCCTTCTCTTCCAACACTCTGTTCTCCACCAAATACAAGTCTGGCACACAGTCAGAGGGCTGACTGTTCAGTATGCTCATATATTACCCAGAGTACCTCTATATGCTTAAGAAACCAGGATTCTGGGATGCACTAGATACATCACTACAGTTAAATCCAGCTTTGCTTCACTGCTGGCAATGACTGGAATACTGAGATGAAAGCTTGAAAGAATACTCGGAAAAACAATTTTGGGAAACTATCACCTCAGCAAGGTTAGAACGAGAGAAATAACACTAACTATGATATGACAATTATACAAATGATAAAGCAAGAGCTGTTGGCAGGATGAAGAAGCAGCTGTAGAAGAGGAGAAGAGGAACATACGGGCAAAGTTAGCCATTAGACTCCTTGAGCAGCCGTCAGTGCCTGGCAAGGGTGGAATTTACCAGGAGTATCCTATATCACAGCCTGCCCTCTGCTTCTCCTGTGCTGCCATAGCTGCCTCTTCCTAACATGTGATCCCAGTGGGTTCCAGGAAAGGCTGGTACAGAGGCATTGCAGAAGCTTGTAGATTTAATTACAAAGAGACTGAGCAGGTGTCATTGATGAAACAGTCTTTGTCATCAGTTCAGATTAAATTCAGCAAACGCAACAATGGAGGCAAAACTCATCTCAACTGATTTTTTAAAACAGTCTTTATTCTGAAATATCACTTGAATAGTTTTAAAAAAAGGAAAAAAACCAGTCATTCTGCCAAAATCGGCAAGGTGCACTAAATCTTAAGTTTCAGCAGAGATGACTTTTTTTCCTCTGAAAGTCTAACTTATTTTCCTTACTAACCTAAGTACTTAGTACTAACTTAGGTTAGTAAGTTTCCTTACTAACCTAAAATGTGACTTCCTCCCACTGATGTTTTTAAATAAGCTACCCAATAAATATTAACCATATTTCAGACAAGTTTTTTTACAGGCATACTACACATTTAACAACCCTTGAGGCCTGTGTGACACATCCTTTCCCCTTATAAAGAACTTGGTACATAAGCAGCATTGATGTTTCTTCTCAGTTCACCTTACCAAAAGAAACCCATATTATTGAAGATAAACTGGTTTAATAGTAATTCTTTTTGTTATAATTAGGTATATTATCTTTTCTTTGATACATAAATGTTGGTTGTACTCTCAGGTTTGAAAGAGGAAAAAAACCATCTTTCTTGAGGATTTTGTAAGCAGCAGAAAAAATACCAGACAAAATACATGTAAATTTTATTGTAAAAACCCCACATATATCCAACATGTATTTACATCGCAAACTATGCTGTAAGGGAATAAAATAATTACTACACTTTATAGCCCAGATAAATGGTACAGAAATAAATCATCTCTTTGGTGTGGAATTACTCTCCACATGTAAGTAACTGTTCCCTGTAAGTAACCAGCCTCTATTGTTCATGCAGCAACCAGAAAATAAGCAATTTTCAAGGATTCGCTAAGCACAGGCAATAATCAATGCTGTCTTTGGACAGTAAACATCAGGGACCATAAGAATGTGAGCTTCCCTTAAATATAACTGCTAAACCCTGACTTAGCCAAAGTCAATCACAAAATTCCCATTAACCAAGGTTAGGCCTGGTTATACATTTGGCCTTCCTCGTTACAGACCCCAGTCACACCGAGGCATGGATGAATTACCTGAGCTCACAGATCCCCTGCAGAAAGTCTGTGGATGCAGGGAACCTCCTCCCGGTTCATCTTGGCCAAAGGGTATCCCTGTGACCCACTGCTCAGCTTCTGCATTGCAATGTGTTAGCTGTCCTACCTAGAGAATCAGTCTACAGAAACTGTTGTCCTGTTTTGCAGTGGCTTTCATTGACTGTACACAGAATGAAATGCAAATCCAGACATATGGTTCAAATATGCAGCACGTACAGAACATAAGTGTATCCGTTCCTGAGACTGAATGCAATTAAATCAAGCACACAGACCATTTCCCATCATTACTAAAAGAAAAACCAAAACCAATTCAACAGATCAGGAAAAGAAATCCATAACTCAGCCCTTTCAGATTCTTTTCAAATTTCAGGATTTCAGGTACCAAGTACAACTAACAATGAAGAACAATCTGATAATTGTTTGTGCTGAGTGAGTGATGGAAGGTAAATGCTGGGGAAGACCCATGTTAATTGCAACAAGCAATGCTGATAAAGGTTAGGGCAGCACAAGTGTCTGTACGCTGTCAGAACAGTCACCTTGTCAAGCCTGTGGGCAGAAGTTACGCAGCTCCTGCTCTTCCATCCTTTCTGTCATTAACTATTGATCACTTCCTATTTTTAAGCTTCACACCAGTGGCAAAGGAACAAATTGACAACTTAATTATTTGGCTGTCCTAAAGACATTCCCAAAGCCTATCCTCAAGGGGAAAAGCTGCCTACATGTACATGTAAAACCAAATGGGAAAAGCAGAGATTCTGAGCAGAATATCCAGAAACACTGAGCCATTTCTGAAACTTACTGACCTCTCTTCTTCAATTAATGCAGATAAATGCAACCTCCCTTGGCTCCAAGAAGCCAAGTGTACAGTAGTTTCAGAATCAATTTCAACACAAGAGGAATTACATGTGACCAGGCAATGCAAGATCAGGCCTGACTGCTGTTTGAACTGGGAGACTCCTGTTCCTGGTGAATGTGGACCTGTAGCCTTTTGGGGATGGATCAATAGTCCCTCAAATGGACTGGATTCAGAATGACAGAAACACCTCGATGACGCCATCGCAGAACTTCCCTGAGCACTCTGCCAAAGGAATGGGGTTTGGCCCCTGACTCAACATGTATCCGAGACCTCAGGGCTCTGAGCAACATTCCCCAGAGTATCCAGTTGCCAACACAGCACCTGCTGCCCACCCAAAACCTGGGATCCCAATGCCAGCAAAGCTGGGTTCTCTAAGAGCTACCCTGGCCAGGCTGAGAAGCTTTGTAGAAAAGACAATTCAGCTTCTTTGTAAAGCCTGTAGAGCTACAGAAGGACATGTATGACATACTTCCACCTGTTTCCTTCTCTCTTGAGCTTCACAAAGTCCCTACTCTCTTCTTCTATGAGCTGGAAATTTATTCTCTTATTTGTCATTTAACTGCAGGAAAGGATATAGCATCCAGTGTTTTACATTTGGTCTCTCCAGTTTTACATAACAGCTTTCAGGGACTCACATGGAAGCTCATGTAGGCAATATTTCCCTTTCTGCTGCCACAGATATTGGCATCATCCTCAGTCAAGGTAGCTCAATGTAGTAGTTCAATTGGCTCTAACACCCCTTTTCTGGGGCTTTTTCTCTTCCTGTCCCACTGAAAGCCACTGCTCAAAGCAATGATTTCCCACCTGGCGCACCTTGGTGATGAGGACTAAGGGCAAGAAAATTGCTCTATTTGTTGAACTCCATAACAGCTGGTAATTATTATAAAAACCCCTCACCTCTTAGTGTTAAGGTCTGTTCCATGGAGTTATAAAGTAGCAGGGTTTAAAATCCCCTTACTACAGAGGCATGGCAGAGCAGAGAGAAAGCTGGCTGCTTAGTTGTATAAGACATGTCCACTTCATTGCAAATCCTAATTAATTACCCTTTGGTAGCTGTCTTGAGTATAAGGATCTGTTAGATTAAAAACAAAATAGAAATAGTCTTGGTAGGTAGCTACAATTTTATTTGTATGCATGTATTGCACATAGGCAAACAGGAGTTCTGTGCTTGTACTTCCAATTTCTATAGGATTTTACCCTGCACACTTTGTTTAGGTCAAGAAACTTCTCTAGGACTGAATAGAAGACAATGTCTGGAATATCACTGCAAATGTAATGGACGGAGTAAATTGACAGCAGCTCCAACTAAATTACAGTTTAAAAGACAAGGGAAGACTCAAGGGACATCAAACAAAGGAAACTCTAGCTGACCAGCGCTCAGGTAAAATTGAATTGGAAATGTTCCCTGACTGATTAACATAACAAAAGTCCCAGTGTTTAAAAAGAAAGTCATTCTGCAGAAATAAGGGAGGGGGGGGGAGTGGAAAGAAACTGATCTTCCTCCAAACAACAGTAGGTATCTTAAAAAATATACATTCAGAGAAAGATCTAAAATACTGGAGTAAATAAGGAGGTTTTTAACAGCTTTTTAACACTCAGAAACATATATATTTTTATTAGAATACTATTTGAAAATGTCTCCAGCATCATTCCTGCAATTTATCAGACAAAAATAAAAGAAAATACAATTAGTGATTTTACATTAAATTCTGGAAATATATATTTTAAAAGACAAAGAGAAATTTAAAATAACTGAAAATTAAAATAAATGTATGCAGCTTTGTTTCTGATAAAAAATAAAGAGTGAAAATATAACTATTGGGAAAATCAAATTTTATTTAACATACCTGTAGATTAGTGGAGATGTTTAATCTGTAACAAAGGTATTTTATTAGTCTCATCTCTCAAATACATAAGAAGCAGGGATAAATACTGACTTTTTTAAACCAAATGTTTTCTGTTGTGTCTCTCTAGTTAGATTTTTAAAAGATCATATTATTAGTGTATTATTAGTATAGTGCTTGGAGCATGCATGCAGGAGCAAGCAGATGAAAGAGGCTCTTCATAGCATTCAAAACTTTCTGGGTTGTAGTTTAGGGAAAATCTTTGTCTTGTCACAGTGCTGTATCAGAGTGATGTTGTTTTATCATCCCAAAAAACTGTGTAACACGACACATTTCTTTACAGCTTTGCTGGCGGTGAGAACCCCTCGGAGGTGATGTGGCAGGCAAACCCCTGCAGAGGCCAGGGAAAGCCCAAATTCACCCCTTTTTTGTGAGGGTGATCCAGTGTCTCAGCACCCTGCGAGTTGTGCTGTTCTGCCTCTCAGCCCACCCTCTCTGAGACAGGGAACTCTCCTAATGGTGCTCAGAGCACGGCTTATCCCAAGTGCCCAGTTCACAGTGGGACCTTATCAGCTGGCCTGTACAGGGAAATGTGAGGGTCATGTCACTTCATCTAAAGAGATGCTGATGAAATAACAGATATCAGTTTATTTGTAATATATTAGTTCTCAGATGATGGACACTTTTTAACGTCTGGATCTAAAAATAGATTCAAGTCTGTAAAAAAACAGCAACAGCAAGACTCAGAGCTTAACTTAGATTTATCAGTTTCTTGATTCTTAGTTATTGCTAACAAGTTCCTGGTTTACCCAGGATCTCAAATGCAACACTCCAATGAGAATGGGAGCAGATTCTAGTTACTAGGCATAGCCAGAAGAAAAAACGCTCAGAAGAGCTTGGAGTGGGAACATAAAAAAACAAAGCTTGCTTTCCTCAAATGTTTTGCTGAAATGTATTTAAGATACAAAATGGAGACTTAATGAGAAAATTTCTTTTTATCGTATATGAAAATGTTGAGTTTCATGAGACAGCTGAAAATAAGGAAGTTGCGTTTTATGACTCACCATGACAGAGGGACCTGCTGGACCAGGTTAGTCAGTAGATTTTGTCTTTCCTACTCGTGTGGAGGTATTGCTGCTGTGCCTGCTTGTCCTCTCCAGTTCCTTCTAACCCTCTGGAAAATGGGAATGAACTTTCAAGTCTGACACACAGAAAATCCCCTTGAGTTCCAAAACTTGGATGTCAACAGTGGTAGCCTCCTTACTAATACACCAGTGAGTCAGGAGAGAGCGAGGATGTGGAGGATCCCTGCCATGGCCTCCAGGTACAAGGCAGGAGACAAAAAACTGTAGCAAAATGCCTTTTGGTATTGCACTACTCAGAGGAATGCCGGTTTAATTAAATTAAATTATTCTTTCATTTCTCTTTTTAATGGGTGGATACCAGAAGTAAGAGGCAGGTGCTGGAATAGAGGTGACTAGATAACTCTAGACCCTCAAATTTCTTTTCCCACTCTCCTGGTGTTGTCCCAAAGAGTGACAGACTTCTACCAGGTCCAGCAGTCATCTTCCAGCCCAAGGTGAGTGTCTCACACACCCTGGGCTATGCAAAATGCCTTCTAACACATGTATTTGCAAAGATATCCAAAGTGTTCCTCAAATTAACAGCTACTTCAGGAGGCACAAGGTGACACTAAAATTATAAACTCCCTGGTTCTCCTATTTCATAACATGGTCATTTCTTCACACAAGCCATGGACACGTGTGCACAAAGTACGCTTGGAGAGGCCCAATTTTCACAGCACAATATGAACTAAAATTCCGACTTTGACCATATGCTAAACAACTGCATCTGACACAGCCAAGAGGGTCACAACCTCTCCATTGTGCTTTAGCATCCAAAACTTAAATGCATGCTAAAAAAAAGATTTTAAAAAAAGATTCTTCCTTTTCTTTGAGAGTATACTTGCAGAATCAAAAGCAAAGGATATACTAAAAGGGAAATTAAATTAATAAACTGTACTTTGTTATTTAACTATTAGTCAGTAGAAAATGTGTTAAAGAGTGTAGGGTTTGCCTGGTAGGACAAGTTGAAACAAGTGTGTGGGGGGTATAAGGAGTGGGATGGAGGATGTGGCTCTGTTAAACTGAGACAAGACACTGAAGAGAAGATTAGAAGCCATGTGCTGTCTGTGAGACCTACTTGAAGAGAAGATAAGATAGCAATATCAAGAGTTTTACACAGTTTTGCTGTATGTGTGTTAGCCAGGATATTCTGACTGTATGATACAGTCTGGAAAATGTCTTTCATACCAAATAAAATGCTTACCTCATGAGCTATGATTGTGTTTAGTAGTTAGCTTATGTACTGGTTTCATCTAAAGAATAAGGACACCTTTAAAAAAATTCAGGAAATATAATTTTGAAATGAGTTCTTTCTCATACTTAAGCACAGCATTTAGATGGAAATATCAAGCCTAGTTTGATCTCTGGCTACCTCTTTTCATTTCCAAAATTATTTTTCCCTCTCTAGAAAGATGTTCATATTTGGTGTCTACAGGATTTCCTTGAATTGTCTTCATGCAGCCAAATCCTTCCAAGTGCCCAATTTGGTGACCTTGTCCAGAACAGTTCCATCTCCCTTTTAGTTTGGCTTTCACAGCAGTTTTCCTTTTCTGTTCCTACTTTTAGCAAAGCTGGCAAGCAAAGAGAGTCTGAATTATCACCATTTTATTTTAGATTACGTTTCTCATGGAGAGGAATATGGTGGGTGGTTCTGCTGATATTTTGTCCTTTGGAAGCTTCCGAGTATATACGCTGAGACTGCACAGGCATCGAGCATGCCTGTAAACACTTGCACTGCAGAGCTAAACAATGAGATAGTTCAGACATCAATCACCCTCCTTAATTATGCATTTTCTTCACAAACACACATTCTTTTCTGCTGTTCACAGAGGATGGCATGTGGGAAATACGGGGAAGACATTGGGAGATCTTTGTTGAGATGAGATCTGTTTGCCACCACCGCCTGGCTCATCACATCTGTTCTGGAGGTATCATTTACCTTTAACAGCAGTGTATTTTAGAAAGTGTTAACTCACTTCTGTCAGGCAATCAGATTGTTGCAAAATATATAAATTCGATATACAAATACCATCAGATGTTGCAGCAGGCAATCACTGTGGTAATTAATCCCACATTTTTGTAGTTGAAGTAACAATTCTCATTTCAGGATAGAGTTTGAGTAAGAAGAGCCTATCTATATCTGTAAATGAATGATATCATTATTTTGGGAAATGAAAGTTTAAGCTCTGTAAAACATACAATCCCATGGAGATCTCAGCAGGGGAACTTGTACGTGCAGGTGTTTAATGTGATAAGGTACGTTACCATTTATCTGTGTACTTACAGACAAATATTAACATAGTCATGAATTAAGCTTTTAATCCCTTTTATTATAAATTGAATATCTTTATTTTAACAAACATCAACAATGCACATTATTGTGCTCCCAACTATTCATTACTATTCCCCACAGTGTACCATTACATGATACGCCATAATACATGTGTTAATATAATGCCAAGCATCTGCTTGAGTATTCCATAGTATATTTCATTCTCTCCCTCTCTCTCTTTTTGTTTAAACAAAGAGGCAATCTCACAAAAGACACTTTCTATATAGGAAACCACAGAGCCATTCAGCCTCGTGCTGGAGAAGGACAGTAACACAGTGTGTGCCATTTTCTGAGGATTCAGGCTCTAGTTCCAAGTCTTCAGATTCCTTGACAGCAAGAAACAGACTTGGGAACAAAGAAAATATAGAGGTAGATGTGAGGAGGTGGATTTAAGTGATAGTGCTTAGATAGGGTCACCAAAACAATGTGCAAGAAATTTGTCCATGACCTCCAGGTGTCTTTCCTGAGGGCTGCAGTACCAGGACCTGCCAGTGTTGGCGCCTGGAGGGAGAGTCATTTACTCAAACAAGTAACACCATTAACTTCAGAATTAATTCCTCAGGAAAATTACCTTTGCGTTAGGATCAGAGAACCATGTAATCATTAAGGTTACAAAAGACTTCCAAGATCATTGAGTGATCAAAGGTTGGGCTTGTGTTTCAGTTTCCAAAGAAAGTCTTATACTGAAATATTATATTAGTAGTAACCCCTGATGACTTCAGTTTTGCTGTAACTCAAACTACCAACTGCAACCTTGTAGCTATTTTCCTTGCAAAGGGATTAAAATCCCCCATTTGGAGTCAACAAAAACATTGAGACAATATTACTGCCAGCAAAGAAAGTGGTACACTTCTGTCTAAACGGCTACCTAGCTTGTTTGTTTTCATTTTGGTAGAATTTTCGTTTTTTCTTCTAGGCAAGCCTGTTAACAAAAATGACTAATGATTGTTGCATTAAATGAAAGGTGGTTGTTCCAAAGACATTATCCCAGAGATCTCGTCAATTACTGTAAAGGAATTCTGCTGGAAACATATTAGAATAGTTCAAATAAATTGTAGGTAAGCAGGAAGAAAAGGGAAAATGGATGATGGCACATGGGTTATGTTTTAAAAGCTGTACATTGAGTCTAAACAATTCAGTGTAATCTGCATTATCCCCCAAAAAGCCTTTTGATTGTTTTATTCCTTCAAATGTGCCCTATTTAAATATTTTTCAAGCTTTACATATGGTATCTATGTTATTAGCTTAGTAAAGTGTTTACATGTAGTCTCAAAATGCAATCCTCAAGGCACTGTAATTTACAGAGAAGCTAACACTGTCATAATAACATTTTTATCCTACAACAGATCAGAGCTTAAAGTAATATTGCAAAGTAAAACAAATCCCATTAAATAAAACAGAACTACCAGCAATAAAATTAAAGTAAGCTGAATCATCCTTGAGAGAGCACTGTGGAAGCCAGGCTGTGAAAGGGCGCTGAAGCAGATTGCAGGAGCAAATGATGGGGAGTGAACAGATTACATACTCTGCTAAAAGTTAAATATACATTTTTTCACCTTTAGGTCTCAGGGGAGAACAAAGCCAGACTTCCATATGTAGTAATTAAAGTTGTTTAGTGACTTCTCTTTGAACAAGTCTATGGCCACATGAAGTCCAGGATTTAAGGGAGAAGCATGTATTTTCTGCGTTGCAAGGAACAGGCCTCCACTACAATAAAAAGCAAAACTGAACAAATACAGAACTTTGTTCCTACAGTTTTTAACTGGCTGTGCTAAACCTTCAACATTTTTAACATATCTTGAGTTTCATTAGCAAGTAAAGACTGTGTCCCACAAACAAATAGCAAACAAATAGCAATAAAACACCACAACAGTGCAGGGGAACCATCTGGCTAACATGCTTGTCAAAGAATAGCTGGCACAAACCCATGATTCTAGTGGTAGGGTACCATCAGGTTTTGGGGGAATAAATAGCATTTCCAGTCTGTTTTCAGCTATGTAGTTGTCACTACTTGTAAAGTGCATTGTAAGTGCCACCTTCTCCCTATGACAGTGTGAATTGCTGGCTGGTAACTCCATGCTGGCTGACCACACTATTCTCCGCGGTCTGTACCACATTTAAAACATTATATCAAGATAAATACTTCAAGAGAAAATTTGACATGTTTCCTCAAAACTTACTGAGTAAAATTTTAGAGTCTGTGAAACATTTTGCCATTGACTTCAGAGAGTCCAGAATTTTACTCTCTTGGTGTTTATGTGCATGTTAAATGATTAGTGCTACTCTCTTGGTAGGTGAAAATAACTTCATCTTGCTCTGAAGACCGAAGATATACCAAAATGATCTTAAAAAGTCACAATTTTCTCTATCTCAATTTGCCTGAAATACATTTCTGCTGAAATTTCTTTCAAATGCAAAATATCCATCACTGCACCGATTAAAATATGGAGAAAAATATTATTGCAGAATAAATAATTCTTTCTCACTGAACTGGGAAGGATTTGGAAAGAAAAAGCTGATTTTAAGCAAAAAACAATTGACTTTACAATGACCTCTGCCATATATTTAGGACTGCAGACCAGCCTTTTAACACATTGATAATGTGTCCCATTAGCCATTTCTTCTTCAAAGGTGTTTTTTCTGATTTAAGAAGTCAAGGCAAATGCCAGCTGGCCTGAAAAACTACAGCCTTCTCATTTTTAAAGAGTCACATTCTCTTCCTTAAAATGTTGAAATTTTTCGATGAAGATATCCTCTGAAATTCAGAAATAAAATGTGGACAATGTTTAAAGCAATTGAATTAGACTATGGTAGCTCCTTGAAATGTGACATTTTCTGTTTTGCACAAATCCAAGCACTTGGTCAACACACTAAAAGCAACAAATTTATGATCACGTTCATCTATCCTTATCTCAGATCTTAAGATCTGAGTAAACTTAAGACCCCTCTGAGTCTTATGGCATTATTAATTTTTTTTCATTTTCTACATGAGGGATACTCCCCATTACTACTGCAGCCAAACAGCCTGAGATGAGAAGAGCAATAACACGTTTCAAAAAAACCCACTAAATGGAACCCAAACCACCAAACCATGTAATGAAAACCACAAAAACATAAGCAAATTCCCTTCTCTGCTCACAAAGATAAGAAAAAGACAAATCCCAACACACTGTTCTTTACTTCAGAAACTGGATAAGATCATAGCTGTGGGATAATCATAAAGTTGAAAGCTGTGGATGCTCATAAAAAGGTCTTCATCTTTCTGCCAGTATTTCCAATCCATTATTTTGCTCCACCAACAATATGTAAACAAGCTAACTTATAAGACCTCCATGGTTAAACGAGTCTCAGAAAAATCCTTGTAGCTAATGGATAACAAATGCAAATAAGCTCTTTTCTGTCAAACTGAATCCAGAAACATGGAGTATGTCAGTCCAGGACCATGGAAGGAGTAAATTTAAAACAAATGAAAACACTTTATACTGAAAGAAAACTTCCATCACCCTATAACAGTTATGTAGTCCTAAATAAAAAATGAATACTACAGTAGTGTTGCATATTTGTAGACAGCAATATTTTCATCCTTTGGGTGCATATTCCAAATGTCTGTGGTAGTCTGTGCAATTAGGCAGTGGCAAACAAATATCTATGACTATCCTGTAAGATCCTCAGTGCAATTCCTGACACAGAGAAATGTGCCTGTGCATGGGCCAAGGACAAGCCTGTCCTGTGAAATGCCATGGACATTCAAGGGTCACTGCTGCCTCAAGGCACTCCTTGGAGCACCTTCTAACTAGAAGGACAGAAAGGAGACCCAGGCTCTTTCTCCTTCTTTCCAAGGGATGAAATACAAAATTGTTGAATTAATTTTAAAGCAAACACCACCATTAATTCACTAGAAGAGTAGTTTCGAATGTTTTTCCCATCCGTGGACATTCAAAACTCCCATAACAGAATTTGAATCAAGCTTCTTCATATCTATAGGCCATTATATAACATAACACAAGATTAATTTTTTAAAAAATAGTTTTTGTGGTTCATTGAAGTAGCCCAGAATTTACTAGAGAAGCATGAATCTGAAGTATAAAGCAAAGGAAAAACAAACATACTTGTTCTATCTTCAGCACACAGTAGACCACAGGATTTCATCATCAGGGTCTTCACTACTCAGCCCAAGCAAAGGTATGTGAGATATAAATAGTTTTGATCTAAAAACTTACAATCCATTAACCCCACATAAATATTTAATGACTAGATAATTACAAAAATGAAAAAAATTACATTATTTATTTCTGGTCTCAATCTATTTAAGATGAGCTTCCATCTGAGCTATTTATGCTTTCTCCTGGTTTTTCCATCTCATACAAGCACCATATACCCACAGTGTAAAGAAGATCTAGTGCAGTAATTCAAAAGTATAATAATTGTACTATATGAGTGTACAAAGATGCCAATATAAATTGGGTTGGGTAATCTTGACATTACCGTCAAAAAAATTATCATAATTCCTTCTTTCTATTACTTCAGTTTCAAGAGGAACAAAATGATATGGGAGCAGTAAGCTCCAAACTGCTGTAGCAGCACATGCCAAACACAGTCACCAGTGCCCAGCGTAAAGACACTAAACAAAGCTGGTGGGGCAGCTAATATTATTGTGATTTTACTGAGTGAGACCTGAATGACAAATATCTGTTGAAAGCCAAAGAGGCAGGTTAAGAGTTCCAGGACTTCCAAGCCTCTTAAATCTTCTCCAGATGTTTAAATTCAAGTTCTTCTCAAGTTACACTCTTATTTATTTTCTCAAACCTATCAGTCTAAAATTTTAACAAAATAAAATTTGCAGCTCATTCTATGTCTTCACTATGATCTGAGTGGTTTTCTGTGAAAATACTCTGTTCAAAAGTCCAAATAATTTGGAAAAAGACCCTTCTTCTACATAGTGTACCTCTTGGCTATTACTGGGGTAGTACACAGAGATTGTAGAAACTCTGCTGCTAGACAGGAAAAAGCTGTAATTCCAAACACCCTACTTATGAAACAAAAATGATTAATTTAGCTTTACAAATCACTCCTCTGTGCCACTTGTCACATCTTAACTAGGCTATCCCGAACTTTCCATTTGCAAAATGACATTCAAACATGAATTAATTAATTCTAAATTGACTCCCTGATGTGAAGGCATAGTGTAATAAATTATTCTAGTTCCTTTGTTGATGGAGGAATCTGAGACAGAAGTTAGGAACCTCAATGTCTAGCACATCAGAGCAGTTTGAGGTTAGGTGGCATGATTACCAGTGCTAGATCCAAAGAGGTTTACAACATGATGTTTTCTTCACAGAGACTTTCTGAATAATGCACCAACAAAGTTAGGTCCATTTTTAACAGAAAAAGCTGTTTGTTTTTTTTTCTTTTAGACAACATAGAATTGAAAAAAACCCACAAATAAAAATGGAATAGGATGTATGCATTTTACATATCTATATATACATACAGACACACAATATTTCTTGCAGAAAGGTGCATGCTATATTAAACTGAAAAAAAAAATCTCACAGGTCTCCTATAGTCAAAGTATATTTGTGAATAATAAACTATCTAAACTGGCTTACACATTAATAAACAAAAAGACTTTAGGCCATGCTGACATTAAACTACAACTGTGCCATCAGTAAATGAACATCAATTGAAATCAATTTAGCTAGGATAAAAAGTCCCCTTCCCCTGCTGCTGCTCATCTGGTGTGCTAACAGCTCCCAGTGATGAAACAGGTGCTTGTAAATTAATTAGCCTACTGAAACACACCTTAAAATGAATTTCCCAGAACACCCTGGCAGTGAGCCATCCTGGTCCCACGAGCTGATCAGTGTTCTGTAAATATTGAGATTTGATAAAGTAAACGCTACTCTGGCAGCAGATGGTTTGGAATGCTCTGTTGACATTGCCTGCGATTACTTGGATATGAAGACTTTGCTTCTCATAGACCTCCTTTGGGAGCCACTGGAGGACTTGATCCCCTCTCCAGCTATTTGCCTTCTAATTGAAAATCCTTATTCCCAGATGGAGCATAATGCTACTGCTTCAGGCGTCTAGCTCTGCACTGCTTGACTGTTGATACATGGGTAATTGCTTTCAGTAATGCAGGTTAAATGTGACATTTAGTGCTTAATAAAAATCATCAAGGCCAAAGCCGTTTATCATTCTTACACTTGGGCTGTCAGTTCTAAAGGAATTTTCAATTCATTTGAATTCTTGTTGAAGAGACAAGCAGCTCCTCCCTGGGAAAGGGGGATAGGCTGAAACCAAATTTGGGCTTTTTTCTGCTTTATTTCTAAGACTTGTTTGCTAACAAAACCCCTTTAAAATTAACCTATCAAACATGGCAACTACCTGCCTTTGTTGTTAGTATGTTGGTGAATAATATATAATCAGCAGCCACTGTGTACACAAAGCACATAAACCAGATGCACTACGTTGCACCTTCTGTGGGCGGCTGGAAGCTGGAAGTTATTCCTTTTGGAGTATCATAAAGGAGTGAACCTGTAAGAAAATGGACTGTGCTGAACTGAGTCATTTCAAACTCTAAGCATTAAAAAAGGAGGGCAAAAGCCTCCTTGTCATGGTAGGCATGGCAGCCTCACTTCATTAAGAATGTTTAGGATAGTTGCTGAAATGCTTTATTGTTTTTTTGGGTTTTAATATGATCATTGCTATTGGGGCAAACAGAGTAACATTCTCATCATGGATTAGTGATCTGATAATGCTGCATTCCACAAAGCTTCAAAAGAAGAGATTTAAAATTAGGGTAGACTGAAATCTGTTGTTGAGCATTAACAGAGCATTAACTGCTTTCCTCTCTTGACATGTTTTACAGGCATGATCTTTGAAAAGGGTATACAAACCTCTGAGTTGTGAATAAGCAGATCAACATTTAGATCACTCCTACTGCCAAAAGTTTGTTCCCTTAATTCAGAGACTTGCTTCTTGTAACTTCTGTCTTGTTTTTCCAGAGAACTGAAATAAGTAGCTAGCTAACTCTCCACCATCTTTGAAAGCATTTTTAAGACATCTCTTGATAGACTTTGTAACAATTCAAAGGGAGACAGAGGCACTGACCTTTGTGGACCAGCTAGTTTGACAGGACAGGGGCATAGGAAAGATTAAACATTATCAATCAGAACAGCATCCTTTGGCTATAATGAACTTTTACTAATACCTATCTGTAGCAGCAGAGCCTCCTTTTTCATAGCAGGAAATTTTGCTGAAGAAATAATTTTTTTAACAATAACAACAACAAACCCCAGAAAATTAATCCGTATTTTGGTCATATGCAACATTATCTTTGAACTTCACATAATTTGGTGCAGGCCTTGAAAGGTAGTTACTGTGTGTCTGTTGTAATACATTATCACTTTATTAACTAAAGCTAATCTGGGCATACTGGTGATTTTGACATCTGAAAGACAACAGAGTTAGGGAAGTGATAATTTAATTAAAATTAAAATAGTACTAACTAAAATCAACAGTAATGAAAAAAAAAAGTATTTCTCCAGATGCTGTTAGTGATGGTATTAACTTCAGGTACATAACCTGATCCTGAGTGAGCAGTTTTCGTAAGTTTCACCTTTCCCTTTTGGAAGAAGCTTTTATTTTCCCCTTTGCTCAATTCATTTTGTAAAGCTCAGGCTCTCTTCTCTGCCTCCATTACAATCAATAACTAATTCTCTTACTTTCCAGAATTCATTGCCCCTTATATTTTGTTCATCGTGTTAGATTGTTTGCCTCATCATGGAAAATCTAAGAATTTTGAGCTCACCTCTGCCTTAGAAGAAATCTTGAGAAACTGAATTTCTCCACTTTTGAGCAACCAGACTTGTGTATCTACCAGATGGCCCATACAGGGAGCCTGGCAAGTCAGAGCAGAGGACTTATTTCAGCTAAATATGACATCTACAGAAAGTAACAACTTCTGGTAGACATCTGAGGGCATGTGAATAACCACTTCTCCATCCACCTTTTTTTTTCAGGAGTAACTGAAAGATGCCCATTTGTTTTTGAGGCATATAATCTAGTATTAGATCCTTTCATTTCCATTAGGTTTCTAGCAGGATTATCCACAGAGATTTGGCACTGTCTGAAAGATGTACAGTGCTTTTGGTCTGCCACCTTCTGTTCTCCACTGCCCACCTGCCCCTCTGATATACATGTCTACCTCTAGAGTTGCTCACTCTAAACCAACACAGAAAAATACTTGCTATAGAAGTATTTTG
>VXBB01004582.1:646744-682037 GCA_013399915.1 Illadopsis cleaveri | reverse complement strand
GGAAAAAAAAAAAAAAAGTTTTTCCCCCCCCCCTAAAAAAAAAAAAAAAAAAAAAAAAAGTTCTGCCATATTGTCCATACAGAGGTCCAGAACAGATCTTAGATTTAGAGAGGTATACCGATCTGCCAGCACTCCTCCTGCTCACAGTGACACTTCCTAAATTATAAGGATTAAATTTAGCAAAGATTGTTTGCTGTAGATACTTTGCTCTTTTTCCTCTGTGCTGGAATACCATATATTAGGAATTCCTCTTGGGAAAATAACTTTTAAAAAAATATAGTGGATGCTAAGTAACTTAATGGATAATAAAGTGCCTTGCGCTTCTGAGACTGCTATTTAAGGAGCAACCTGATGTTTTATGTAAAATAAGAATTGCAGTCTTGGGACCTCACCCCACATTTCTGTAGGATTAGCTACAGGTAAAGCACTTTTTCCCAATAAGAGCACACATTTCTATGAGTCATTAACAAGCTCCCACAGGACAAATGGCCTTTTTTGCTTCCATCTCCTCCACTCTCCCTTTCCTCCCCCAAAAATTGGGAGTTACTAAGTAAAGAATAGTAAAAGGAAAATCAGTAATAAAGTATCAATACAGGCTGGGGATAAAGGGATTAAGAGCAGGCCTGCCAACAAAGACTTGGGGGTGCTGGTGAATGAAATGCTGGATATGAGCTGGCAATGTGCACTTGCACAGGGGGCCAGCTGTGTCCTGGGCTGCATCCAAAGCAGTGTGGCCAGCAGGGCAATGGAGGGGATCTGCCCCTCTGCTCTGCTCTCGTAAGACCCCACCTGCAGTGCTGCATCCAGCTCTGGGGCCCTCAGCACAGGAAAGATATGAACCTTTTGGAGCAGGCCAAGAGAAGGGCCACAAATACAATCAGAGGGTTGGAGCACCTCTCTTATGAAGACAGCTGAGAGATGGGATTATTCAGCTGGAGAAGAGAAGGCTCCAGAGTCACCTTATAGTAGCCTACTAGTACCTAAAATGGGCTTATAAAAAAGATGGGGACAAACTTTTTAGCAGAAAAAGGGGTCAGATCATGTTTTTAAACCAAAAGAGGATAGATTAAGGCTAGACATGACGGGGTTTTTTTTTTCAAATGTAGTGGTGAAATACTGGAACTTGCTTCTCAGTGAGGTGGTGGATGCCCCATCCCTGGAAACATAAAGGCAAGGTTGAACACAGCTCTGAGAAACCTGATCAAGTTAAATATGTCCCTGTGCATTGCAGGGGGTTTAGAATAGAAGACCTTTGAATGTCTCTTCCAACCCAAACTCTTCTATGATTCTTTGTAAATGCCTCTTCACCACATAGGCAGTGGTGATAAAGTACAGACTCAGTTAAATGTGGCAATATCAAAAATTTTGTGTACAAAATGTACTTTGTCCTCTCAAGTAATGTATTAAAAATTGTGATTAAGCAGTTCTAGTGCATATACTCTATTGCATGCAAGCTCACTTATGACTTGAGTAGGCTGCTCATCTGCTGTATTCTGTCTTGACATGGGACACTATAAATTTCTTTAGCACTGAATGTCAACGAGTGTTTTTAAGGGAACTTCAACTATCTTCAGAAGCAGCGGGAAGAGAGCCCTCCACTGTTCTCTGAATGGCTGCACACAGGGCGTTGTTATCATCTATAAAGGCAGCTGTATCTAACCACAAATATTGGGCTAGAAGCTCATTTCCAAAAATGATTCAGGGGAGGAGACAAAGGACACAAAGAATATATTGGATACTAGGTACTAAAAAAGAAAAAACATTATCCACCAATCTTCATTTGCTATTTTCTCCTTATACAGATCCATATTTTTTTTTCAAGATGAAATCCTATTTTCAGAATAGTCTTTGTGATTTTTAGAGAAAAAGTCTCAGGGTGGCTGGGCAGGGGAAGCAGAAAGTGGCATCTGGTTAGAAGTGGGAACTGTTTCCTTCTTCATCCTCTTAGAACAGTGATGTTAGTCAAAGCTGAAAGAAACAGTTATTTCAAATATGTGAAAAAATAGAAAGGTTGAAGAAAGGCTCATTTAGATTTTGTGGTTGTCACTGCCTTGGTTGAAGAAAAAACTTGAGTAAAACTTGCACTTCCCTGACACAAAAGAGAAAATTACTTCATAATATTCCTACCACTATGAAGAAAATATTCATCTTGTTTCATTTCTCCATGTGCTCAGTAATCACAGCCACAGTAAGTAAAATACAATAAATATAGGAAATGTTCAGAGAATGACAAAGCATTCTAACAATGAGAGGTCCCACTTTGGTCTCCAAACAGCTCCTTTGCTGCTTTGGAACAGCCAGCTGCAGAGTTGGCAGGGCAGCCAGAAGCAGTAGGGCCACCTTCATTAGCACACTCAGCAGAGATCTGGAGCTGCTACTGTCATTCAGAGAAGACACATTTGAAATCCCAAGGGAAGCTCACTAAAAAAAAGAAGTTTGACTGGGACAAGGCAGTCAGGTGGAAAATGGTGTATCAATAGAAATCATGGATGTCTCCTCTCTGTGAATCTCCTTTCCTGTGGTTTAAACTTTCAAGTTCACTTTAGACTTGACTAGTAAGGTTTGAGGTAGCAGTTCCTCAATTCTAATTGATGACAAGTCTAAATGACCTACTTTGGTCCAGCATTTTGTTCTCTTTCTAGATATGGTATGAATAGTGACACTCTCTCCTTAACAGTGATAGACTTCTTTCAAGTATGGGCCTGGAGTAGTAGAGTACCTGGGAGAAGTCCTTGCGGCTTATTGTTGACTTTCTACATTTTTATCTACCACCATCAAATTCTCTCAAATTCCACAAGCAACCCTGCAATAGACTTGGTCTGTAAGTCTTATCTCCTAATATACCTTATCAACTTTCTTCAAATGTCACCCCTAAAAATCTCTTGTGCTGTTACTTTATTTTCTACCCTAAGACTCTCCTTCTCAACTTTCCTTCCTGAATCTTTTGCTTTTAACTTAAATATCTTTAGCCAACTTTAATGTCTCTCTGGCCTGGAAGTAATTTCTGGTCTACATGTCTCACTCAACTTTGAGAAAATTATTTCCAGTATTCTGAACTTTGGGGTTTTGAGATGCTGATCTTTTTCTGACTTCTTCAGAATTTACAGGTTTTGCACTTGCTCTGCGTCATCAGTCCCTTTATTTTTTAAATTCCAGATATGCAGCCAGCCTGCATATTTATTTAGTTAGTCCTACACTAGCTAGTAGTCCATGCTACTAATTGGTATTTTTATTAATAATATAGGATATGCATTTTAATTTAGTGTAATATACATACACTTGACACACCTAATAATCTATGAGAGGTGTCTGTCATGATGCTCCATACATATGATTAGAATAGAGATTGCCCTGAGTATTAGACAGATATTCCAATTTCGCCTCAATAATGCACTGGCATAAGATCTCCATGCACCAGTGATTGAGACAGGGTTTACAATTTGGGTGGGAGAAGGAGGCAGTCCCTTACATCACCATTTCTTTTGACAATGTGCCTGTCTCCTGACTAATTCCACTACTGGTTCCCATCACTTAGGCTCCATGACCTAGTCCCTGGCAGTATTATCAACTGTTTTCAAGGTTATCACCAATGTTACATTTTCAGAGAAGATATTTTATGTCTTCACATTGAGCTGGCAGAAGTATGTTTGACCACTAGTGCTGATTCTTTTTCCTAGAAAGCAAAGAAATAGGTCTTACCACAGGTTGGCTGCCATTATTTTGGGCTCACTGCTGATAACACCCTCCCCCAGAATTACATCAAAACTAGTTTTCAAAGATGCAGATTTTTCATGGTACTAGCCAAGAGGTAGTGAACTTCCTTCTGCAGCAGTCGTTGTATGGAAAAAAACACCATTCTTCATAACTGAAATTTATTTAGAAGTTCCTTATGTAAAACATGATATATAAACAGTAGGTTTTCTATGCTTGGCATGCACAATTTTGGTGGATGTCCCCTGGCCATTTCCCCAAATAATTAATGTCTGCTTTTTAATGCTACATCAATGTTAAAGAATTTTATTTTACCAATTTTTGGTAATATAAGTGAATCTATTTCTACAGTTGTTTTATTGTGAGATAAATCAATTGCTCAAGGACTTCTTAATTTATGCTAGTGACAATGTATAAGGTTCTTAAACCCATTTTGAAATAAATGCTTGATACATGAAAGATAAAAGGGAGTTTTTCTACTGTCTCTTAAAGTGGAGTTTGGTCTATTATCATCATCAGTTTCTGACTTTTTCATTGTGTGTGAACAGATTTAATATGAGATTTTTAGGGATGTAAAAAGTCTTGAAATTCTAAATACTCTTTTAAATGCTGACATATAAGAAAGATCACTATTATTATAAAAGGTAGTTAATTATATTTGGTCTATATTAAAATTATACAGATAAAATTATTCATCCATGTGATAAAATAAGAAGTCATTCATTAACACCAGACACTATCCAAGTAGGTTAATTGTATGGTCAGTACAATGAAACAAAAAAAGTGTGTTTATTTTCAAATCTGGAAAGGATTGTCAACAGCAAGTGCTAAGCAATTGTTGAAAAGGAAAAATATAACATTAATATTATGGTTTTTAATTAAATATTCCTATCCATACTATGTTTAAAAACATGGTTTTATCTAAAATGTTGGGCAGAATTATTAATGCTAGTAAGACATCTACTCCTTTAAATAACTGTGTAAATTTAGAATGAATTGATTATGAGCCACTGTCCCTAGCCAAGGATATAACTGATCGGATCTGAAATGCAGTTTAGTCTGAAGTTTCTAACATTGTAATAAGCCAAACCTGGGTAGGCTGTAACAAGCACAAGATGCATTAGATTTATGCACAGATCTCACATATACACTATTAATTTGCTAACAGATCAGTTTAAGAACGGGTTTGGGAGCGGATGCTTACCTTTACTATACAAAAAAACCAAAAAACAACCCAACTCCTTTTAGAAGGACAAGAGAAAATTATAGTGAAAACTGAAATGCTGCTTCAGAACTGAAGGAGTCTGGCAGGCCCACAGAAGTTTATACCAAAATAAAGGGCACAGGGAGAGTATCTATAATGTAATGCATGTGTAAAGACAAGTCCTTCCTGCCTCTGGAAAGACTTCAAAAATTCAGGATATTTTCAAGGGCAATCCCATCAACACTGTGAAACTAAATACAATTATGCATCTCAGTGATAAAAGAAGAAGTTATTAATCAAAAACACCCCACTATCCAAGTAGGTTAATTGTATGGTCAGTGGAATAAAACCAAGAAAAGTGAGGTTTTTTTCAAATCAGGAAAGGACTGTCAACAGCAAATGCTAAACAATAGCTGAAAGGAGAAAAGTTTTCTTGGCTTTAGATTTTCACTAGAGCTTTGGACAGGCTGAACTTAATGAGGCAAGCACTATTCCTGTGCTTGCAGTATGTTAACCATTTCCACCCCCAAAAAATCAGGAATGGCTAATTTCAGAGCAACAGATTTTAAGTCAATGTGACAGGCATGGTTACCTAAGACCAAGTCATGGCTCCAGACCCAAAAGGAGGTTAACAACATAGAAAATATAAATCAAAATATCTATAAGGTCTTAAGCATAACAGAAAATTCATTCCTAATGTGTCACAAGCAATGGCTTACAACCATTACAGAAAGATAAGGAAAACAAAATATCTGGAGGAATTACAGTGAGTGAATCTGAAGTGTATAGTTGCCATCTGGAAAATATGAAATTACAATACAACATAAAAGTCATTTAGAGATAAATATGTTTAATAATAAATCCTGTAACACCGGAAAGATGGACCTTCTTCCATCTACCAAAAGTATTTGGGTTGTCTATCCTGACCTCCAAAAATAAATTCAAATATGTAATTTGCCTGCTAATAATGATTGTGTAGTCCAAAACTACTGAGTTCCTTGTTCATCTAATAGTTAACATTTTTTGGAGAGTCCTACAGTGTTTACCACAAACAGTCTAAAAGCCAGCCTAACCATGGAACTTCTGTACATTTTATTAACCAATAGCAAATGTATGCCAATTTATACATTTCCTGTCTCTGATTCTGATGATTAGACACTAGTAAACACACTGTAGTGCTAAGTGTTGCTATCACAATACTGAGAATGCTACTGACATTCCAGATTTGATCAGACTTAAAACGACCGTGATCTACCCGAGGTTTTCCCTGACTCAAGGGAGACCCTTGGGGGAGAGCTGTGCTTGGTGCAAGTTAATGTGGCAGTTGACTATGATTAAGTCTTTATGTTTTGAATTACAGAAGACACTCACAAAGCAAACAGATCTCTCCTGTAGTGAAGTTGTCCTGAGGAACCTCTGGGACAACAGGTGTCCAGAATTAACGATTGGATGAGGGCGAAGGGAAGTGACAGAGCTGACAGTTGTGTGACTTACTTCTTCCAGCCTCTAGAAATGTGAACTCTAGGATGGAGAATTACGGTCCTCTGAGCTAGTCTCCTGTATCAAACTGCAAAATTTGCCTCTGAAGTTTCTGAGTTTGAGCTGTAGCTAGTCTTCTAAAATCAATACTTTTACAAATATATCATCTTTCTTTTGCTTTTATGGTGTGCATTTGGTTGGTTTGGTGTTTTTTCAACCTCATGCTGCTCTCTGTCCTCATTCTGCTTGCTATGGTTTGGTTTGGAAGGGACCTTAAAGATCATTGAGTTCCAACCTACCTACCATGACAGGGCTACCTCCCACTAAACCAGGCTGCCTATCCAACCTGGCCCTGAACACTTCCAGAAATGGAGCATCCACAATTTCTCTGGGCAACATGAATTCATCTCCCAGCCTGTGC
This sequence comes from Illadopsis cleaveri, assembly GCA_013399915.1. NCBI lineage: Eukaryota > Metazoa > Chordata > Aves > Passeriformes > Timaliidae > Illadopsis > Illadopsis cleaveri. The sequence continues at coordinate 675,222 of VXBB01004582.1, read as the reverse complement.
TCATGTCTCGAATTGCCCCAACCTGGGCACAGCACTTTGCACTTTGACTTGTTGAACGTCAGAAGGATCTCGTGGGCCCATTTCTTAAGTTTGTCCAGGTCTCTTTGGATGGCATTCAATCCTTCTGTTGTGTCAGCTGCACTGCTCACCTCATGTCATCTGCAAATTTACTGAGGGTGCACTCGATCCCACTGTCTTTGTTATTGAAGAAGCTATTAAAAAGTCCCAAGACAGAGCCAGTGTTTATCACTGGCCTCCACCTAGACATAGAGCTGTTGACCAAAACTCTCTGGCTGCCAGCCAACTTCTTATTCACCAGAGTCCACCCTCCAAATTCAAATCAATTTGGAGACAAGGATGTCATGCAAGAGACCATGTTGAAAGCTTTGCAGAAATCTAGATAGATGACATTGGTCAGTCTGCCCTTGTCAACTGTGGCAGGCACAGAGATTAATCTCACAGTCTCTAGTTCTCTGGGTTTTCCTTTCTATCCTCTTCAAAAATAGGAGTGATTCTCCCTATCATCTCCAGCAGGCAGTCTGTTTGCTCTAGCTTTTGTGGAAAACAAGTAAAAGCCTCCATCTGGCCTTTGCTTTCCAATCCTTGCAAGAGTGGTAGAACCACTGCTGTAAATGCCAGCTTGTGACAGCTTCCAGGATCCCCACTTGGCTCCAGCCAAGTCTGGGTCTTGATCTCTATGGGCTCCCTCTGCACTCCTTGCTGCTCCAAACTGCCTTGAACCAGGAGAAGCCTGAACCAAATCCTCTGCATTAATATTCCAGAGGATGAGGTCACTCCCTCCCTCTCCTTATTAAGTCCACAGAGGGACTCCTGCCAGATGATTCAGCAACACCAACTTCTCTGTAAGGAGCTCCCCTTCATAAGGCACCATGGAAAGCAGAAACCCACCATAGCATTATTTGTAACCAGGGACATTTGAACAATCTTGTATTTTTATTCAGGGTTTTCTGACTGGTATCTTCAAAGATAAGGAAATGTCGTCCATGTGGAAATATCTGGAAGCTCCAGCAACCCCAAATATAGCTGACTTTTAAAAAATATTAATTTTTAAAACTGATTAACCATGATTTTCTGTCACAACTCATTTGCCTAATCCAGAAATGATATTTTGCTGGAAGAAATACACAGCTCTCTTTTACAGGTAGTAAGTTAAATTATTAGGAAACAGAGTATGCTCTGTTTGTATGCTTACTTCTCTGAAACGTGTTTTGTGATTTTCATAGAGCTATAATAAATGTTTTTATATGATATTATTATATCATATAGATGTTGATGTTTCAAATAAGTCCATAGTAGCTCATAACATTTTACGTGGTTTTCTGTAAATTCTGTAGAATTAAAATTAGTAATTTTATTACCTATTTCTCTATCTCAAGGGATTATCTTTGCAACTTCAGATTTTTAAAGGATTTAACCCTACTCTGAAGATTACTGGTTTAGGAATACCTAGACACATTAATTTAGAAGTTATGTCTTTCTCAAAAACTGTATTTTTCATGATCTTTCACTGCCTTTAGAATGTCTTACCAAGTAACAGAATAATGCATTTGTTCATTTTTATTACACTCCAGTCAATTTTTCAATTAATATTCCTACGGTATTCTGACATCATGTGTGTGATATTTAACTATTTGTAAACATTCTGTGGAAAAAATCAGAACCATGTAGTTTGGTATGATTCTAATTTATCACACTCATTTAAGCATAGATTTTCACTCATAATGTTTTCTTCAAAATTACTGTGTTTCAGGGTTCTTAGAAGACTTGTCTGCTGTTTTCGGAGTCGATTTACCAGTGGAAAAGTCTCTGCATTGCTTCCTCCAAATGTTCCTTCTTGCATTCTGCAGCATGAAAACTCAAGTGAAAATCTTTTTTAATCCCTATGTGAAATGACTATTTTCTGTAGGAAAAAATTGCTAAGGAGTATGATGATGAGTAATGAAATACGAATCTGTTTTTACTTTAGTCTAAAAAAAAGGAAGTCTTACTAACAAGGAAAAAAGACTTTCAGGGCTGAGAACATAAACAAACAATACAGAAATTTCAGTTGAATTGTGTGTATAGGGCACTCAAAGAACAGTTCCTATATTATTTTTCAGAATACATGCAAACAAAGATTTACAGGCACAACTCTGATGATAAACAAACACAATTTTAGGTAGATCACAGAAAGTCCAGGGCTTACTTTAGCACAGCATGCTAAAGCATTAGACCAGACATCAAGACAGCTAATATGGGATGGATGGCCTCCAAACAATACTTTTCTTCACAGTCTACCTAGCCACAGGTGTTAGCCACCAAAATTCACAGGTGCCAGGACCTATGAAAATTCCATTTCCACCAAGTAACTAGCTTCATGATACCACATTTTTCACCATCCTTGGGCTTCTTAGCACGCAAGCCCACTGCTAGTTAAAGCACTGTGAGGATTAGACTAGTCTCTTTTGTAAGACTACAAAATCCTTAATTTATCTCCTACCTTTTATTTAGGTGGTCCAACTACTTATATCTCAGTTAAATCTGAGAGGGTTTGGGTGTGCACAAAGTGCTGTGTTTCACTTGGCCCAAGGATCAGGAATCACGTCTAGAAGCACATACAGCTTAATAGCATGGACAGATCCTAATCTTCTCTGATATTTTTAGTGTGTTAGGTGAGCAGGAGATGCCCATGCTGACAGTTAAATGGACCACGTGTTATGACAAAGGTCACCTTTATGGGGTTAACCTTTCCTCCCCTACATCAGAGTTCCCATAAGGAATAGTTAGTGGAATGTACTATCCCCTGGTGCATGCAAGGGTGCATACTACAGCTGATGGTGGGACAATGACCCAACCGTGGCTTGGCTTTGTTCTATTTCTAAACATAGCACCACCTCTATATATTATCTCTCTCACACCAAAGATGCCCTAACCAATTTTGCCCTAAGAAATATCACGGCATTTCCAGCATGATGGATTTTATACTAAAGGCAAAATTCCCCTGGGCGATGGGGGAGAAATTGTAACCAAATGCCTCATAATTCAAACCTTCATATATAAAATGGAAACGCTTTAGTTATCCTGTTACTAACAGCTGCACTGTTTCCGTTTGCCATAGCTACAGACAGAAGTTGGGATTTCTGAATGTAGCTTAGTAGCCAAGAGTGCCCCAAGCATCTCTGTAGGGATTGGTACCCAAAAAGAGGTTAACAATTGCATTGCCACTTGCGTGTTAGAAATCTGCAGTGGGGGAATCTGAAGGTTCAGGGTCCACATTGGACTAATGACACACATGGGAGTAGCCTAATGGAAGGATACGACAGGTTTGTAATGAGTTAATTTTATTCAAAGAAAGTGAAATGAAAATGGGAATCCTGTTTCATTACTATAAACCCAATATTATGGTGAAGCATGCAGCCAAATACAGATAATTGGCTTTTTGGTTATTTCTCATCTGTTATCTTTAGAACAGAGTGATGAAATCAGTTTAGTAGGTTCTTCTGAAGCTTGTAATACAATTTACCATTTTTGCTGAAAGGTTATAACATGGATGATCCCACCAGCATAAAAGCTCAATACAAAAACACTTTAAAAAGCCTTTAGCCAAGTTAAATGCAAAATAACTAAGAACATTTAATAATTAAGCAAAAGCTTAATGTTTAGAATTCAAGTAGTTCTAGCTGAAATATTCAAGTACTTCCACGAAATCTCATGATAAGTCATCAATTATAGAGTTAACAGCATTAAATTACTGCACACTATTTTAAATACATTTCTCTCAAATTTCTCTCACCTTACTATGAGAAAGGTAGTTCCCTAGCTACAGTCAGAAATACCCAGTTTTACTGAATGTATATCTTTGGTGTTCACAGTTTCATCTCAGAGACAAATGTATCCTGATGTGTAAATGTTATCCCATGTAGCTGAGAAAAAAATAAATCAATTTTCCTTTAAGGAATAAAACATATATAAAGCTACAACGTAAATAAAGCTGAATTGCTGTTGCTGTGGGAACCATAACTTTGAATATCCTCACTATTGTACATTTAAATTTCCTACCATAATGTTGCATTAACTTTTTTTTCTTTTTCTGCATTACATTTATATCTAATGTGATTCCATTTCCCACTCTTTACAGATGCAGATTAGCTACTGTAATGTTCCTGATGCAAAAACTGTTTTTGGTAAATCATATCAAAATGTTTCATGGAACTCACTGAGAAGTGTTGATATATGGAAATTGGTCTTTTAAAAAACTCTTCCTAAACCCCAAATTGCATATTTTGAATGGCACTCCCCCTGTTTCTATCACCACTTCCCATATATCTGAAAAATTAAAGGGAATGGCACATTTGTGACATTTCAAAAGGAAAGTTCCTATTACTGCTGGTCTAATGCTCATTATAAATACACTGTACAACATGTTAAAGTAAACTAAACAAACAAATGTTGGTAATAAAAGTTAACATCTTCCCAAATTTATCAGGCTTCCATTGATAAAGAATCTTTCCCAATAAACTGTAAAGATCCTGATATATGAAAACACTGTGTAGCTTTGGAGATTATTCATAAGAAAGTAATTTTAAATTATAATTTGTGACCAGTGACCTATGAATCAGTAATTGACTGTAAACTTATTATGGTACTGAATGAATGCATTTAAAACATGTTGTGTGGTATAACTTTCACTGGAAACTGTCTCTCTATTGTTAAATAAACCCTTTGGAAATTTTCTCTTCTTTCTCTAGTAACTTCTTGTCATTTTGGCTTCTTCCAGTTTAGAACAAGATAATGATAATTTCAGCTAAGAGTCAAATTTTTTAGGTACTACATGGGGTACATTTATAATGAATATAACTGTAATTGTTTAGATTAAAGTACTTAGGGACAAATAGAATAGGTTCTAGACAGAGTATTACAAGAGGGACCATTAAAATCAGGATAGAGCATAGATCAATAGTACTTAAGAGACTGGTTGCTTTCAAACAATTCATATGAGAGAGGTTAAATTATATCAATAAATTATATTATTTCAATGAACAGTACTGGTAACAAAAGTTGAGAGCTCTGAATCACATAGTGCTCAGTTCATACCAAAATACTTTTTCCCTTAGAAAAATTTTTACAAAGTTATACTGCAGTGGAAATGAGGCACAGCAGTGAAAAGCAAAGTGTTTTGTTCCTCATGGTAATTGAACAGGAATGGCTCTGCACTTCTCTTTTTGCAGTGCTGCATTTGCTACTGACTTCCTATGGAATCATCTGTGGGTTTCAGGTCTAGTCTGCTTGTCCAAAAGCCATTCATGGCAGGTATTCCCACTGATTTAAATAGCCTAATGGCATGCAAAATAATATCATTGAAACCAAACCAAACCAAAAATCTTGTGGGAGACAAGGCTCAACTTGAAACTGTATATAAGGAGATGTGGGTGAGCAAACACATGTATGTGTATATCCATGTATGTATACATATATTTATACAAGCACAAGTCTGCATTTCTACACCGAGCACCCACAGACAGGCAAAACAACACACATTTAATTGAAGGCATCATTAAGGAGAGTATATGTAGGGAAGAAAATAGTATATTATACACTTCTGTAACTTGAAATTGATCACAAGTCATTCTTAGACGATCCATTTATTACAGTGTCTTGCTAGCTCTGACTTATATTTATAATCTAGCAAGCACTTAATCAAAATGTTACACAGCTTTGACAGAGAACTTTCCTATACCCTACAGGATATGACTGTAAAATGTCTTCCTTTCTTTGACTGCATGATTGAAAAATCAAGCTTTGAAATTTTATTTTAATAACATTGTTAAAGGTCTGTGTATTTCATTTCATTGTCAAAGTCTAATAGAATAATAAACCTTGATATTTCATCAGCCTTAAGTGTTTTCTTTTTCTCTCTCTCTCTCTCTCTTTTTCCCCCACATAATGGTTTTAAGATTTTAGTTACTTAGTAGATTTAAATTGTTCTCTTAGCATCTTTGTTATTGATTCAGGTATCCTTAACCTCTCTGAACATGTCGAGACATCCTTCCATAATTGTATAAGGTGGAGATCTTCACCAAAGCTCCATTTAATTTATACAGATTCTCCAAAAAACCCTCTAAACTTGATCACTTTCTGGAATTTCTTTAACCTCATCTTCTTTGACTTTTTCTATATATTGGCCAACATTAATTAAATAATGACTGTCACAGACAAAGAAAAATAATAAATGTTACAGTAATGTTTCTCTGAAAGTGATCTCCAACTACAAGTAATTCAGAAGTAAAAAAATGAAAACAAACCACCTTTTAGACCTAGTATTTTCTAGTATTATCATTTTAAATCTCCAACTAAAATGTTCATGCAAGTTTTGTATATGTAATTGATAACAGTGATCACTAAGAGGAAAAAACCACTTTTTGTTGAGAGCTTAAAATATTTGAAAACTGGTTTAATTTCTGTCATGGTCCAGTTATGACTAAATATGGAATACTTTTTTTGGTTTTGGGGGGATTTTTTTTTTTTTTCCTCTAATAATTGAGATCAGTGTTTCGGTATTACATATTTCTTCTCTCCCCTTCCCCTCCCTTCCTCCCGCCTCCCACCTTGCTGATATTATTCTGAAAAAGAGGAGTAGTAGGGAATTATTTTCTGGCATGTGCACATAGGTACTTTGATACCCATTTGAAACTGAAACCAAGGTGAATGATGGGAAATGCAAACGAGAACAGATATATTTTAGCATTTTGGCACAGAGCAGATCTTTAAATAGTGCATTTACACTTCTTCAGGGAAGGCTTCCAAATCAGAGCCCGTTTCCACCGTGAACTGGAGGGGCAGGAGGTTCAAAAGGACTTTAGCACAATCTTAGGCTGTAAATATTGTGTAATTGCATCAACTCTGCTTTAACCTTTTAGTTCTCACCAGTTCCTGATTTGTCTGCTTTTTTGTGTCCTTTCATATGGCAAGGTGAAATATCTGTTCCCCATTTGTACCCCGCAGGCTGACCTCTGATCTAGACTGCTCACTCGGAATTCAGTTCCAAATGACTAGTGTTCTGTCAGGCAAAATCTACATAATCTGCTGTCAAAGACTGTCAAACAAATGGTTGACTTCATACACCCCATTTCAGTAAAATGATCAAAACAACAGTAAGAAGAAAAAAATAAAAATCCTTTCTTGGCTCGAAAATATGGTACAAAAATTGAGAAAATAGCCTGAAAATGAAAGAAACCTTTGAAAAGGTAAAAATTAAATTATTCTTGTGAAGATGTAAACATCTGCAAGATGCTGAATACATACTCTTAATTTTACTTCGGTTGTGGGAAGAATTTCTCCTATTTCAGAATTGAATTCTGTAAATCTATTTATGTATCTACATATAGAAAATGCACTCAGATCCAGTCTATAGTGCAATTAAATTTGTGAAGACATACTAAAGAGCAAGCAATTATATGTGATCCAACAATTGCATGGGAATAATTATTTAAAGTCCAAAGTTCTTTGTTTAGAAATGTCATCAAACCGGCTGATTGGATATAAGCTACCATTTAAAATAAGTTTACATATTAGTTTTCCTCAGGGGAAAAAGAACAGTTAATACATCCATTTTTAAATGTAATTACATTTTCAGTTCTACAGGTATTTTATAGCATAACTTGTATTTCACTATATCATTTTCTTTTGTTCTTGTAATAAAGTTCCTTGGAATGTTAAATGAAGAAGCTGTAGGCATGCTCCATTTAATCTGGGTCCGCTAGAAATTACATATTTTGCTTTCTAAGAGCTTTACATCCTTTTCATACGTGAGGTTGTTTTCTTTTTACTGGTTTCATATGTATAACAATTTCACTTTATTCTGTCTCTGCGGTTTTGGGGTTTTTTAATTATTAACCTTCAGAGATACTTTATGCTTGCCTTGAGAAGCAGCAATTCACACTGCTAAAGGTAATGTGCTATTTTGTCTCATTATAATAAACATCAATGTTTTTACAACTGCAACAGTTCTCCACCAGTATTAGCATATTTTGGCTGAGGTATTGTTTTACTGTGACCTGTATAATAAGTGTCACATTAGCAACACAACAAATCAAACGTTTGTTAATTTCCCTCGCTTTCCCACACAGCTGCTGGTGTTATCGTGTCACCAGATTTTAATTAATATGATAAGTAACACTTGCAAGACAACAGGCTGATTTTTTCCCTCGTGTGTATGTGTCTCTGTGTGCACACGTGTAGACCAGAAAAGCAGCAAATAAGAGACTTTTGTGGCAATTGCCTCCTTCACATTTAAAGCAACTCAGTATTAAAAGATAATTCTCTTCCACCTTGCCCTGAGAATCCAGAGGATGAGTCTGAAAATACGTTATAAATGTACTTGATTTGCCCATTCTACTGTTTAGTTTTCTGTATTTTTAAGCTTTCGTTGCCTGAGATATACATGGCAGTCTATTTGAATCGGCCTCATTTTTTTTTTTTGCCCCTATATAAGTAATAACAAATATGTGCCTGACTTATAAAAACCCCAGCAAGTGGGGTTTTTTCAGGCATTGCATGCTTCTAACTGAATTGCTCTAGTACAAGTCAAAAGTGCCATCTATTTGTAACAGCCAGAAATGCACCGGAGGCCAATGCTGGATGGTTGTGTGGGATAACCACATTCCTCCCCTGCATGTGGCCTCCCAAGCCCACCCTGGGGTCACCAAAGAGCCAGAGAAGAGCCAGAAATTAGTTTGAGGGAATTGGCATGGGAGGTTAAAAGCCATTTTTGTTTGTAATGTGTTAATCACACTTTGATCAGCATCTAGAAAGAAATTCCCGACTTCTGCAGAAGTACCTGACTGGGTTTTTAGTCTGCCCTTGGAAGCACAGAAAAGAATTGACTTCAAATCAAACTAGGGAGCTTGCCACGTTGCACGGGAGAAAAAGATCTGAGCAGAAATTCATTACAACACATTTTTAAATATCAATAGCAGCATTAGAGATAGGTGTATATACATAAACCCATAATTTTGTCTTAATATTGTGTAATACACAAATGCATTTTTGTTAAAGATACAGTACAAATGAAACTGCAAGTAGCAAGTTAACCTTTCTAGTACCATTTTCATTAGACATAGTGAAATGTCCTGAAGATTTCACCTCGACCACAGCCAAGACCTCCCAGTAAGTGGAAGTATTCTTTTCAACATATATGAAAAACAGGGCCACTCCTTGAAGAAGTTTTGACGTCAATTGTGTTCTCTATTTTAAGGGCAATATCGAGCTTTCTACAACCTTCAAGTGGAAGGTTGAAGAATATAACATATATCAAAATGAAAGGAGAAAACCCTGAGCAGCAGGGATCTGAAAGCAGAAAAGTGAGATGGGAATGGATCTTGCAGAGAAAATTCCCCTGCTGATATCAAAGGAAATAAAAGTGCACACACAAAAATAAAAGACACAGAGCTGCCTTTTATAAGGCCCTGTTATAAACTACTGCTGATATTAGGCTGCTGAATTTTAATTCCCTCCTCCACTAAAATGCCTTTTTTCTTTTAACCTACTACTCATTATAGCTTGCAAACCGACAAACTCCCCAGAAGAAGACTGCTGGGAGAAAAAAAAAATGCCCTTATAAACTCCCAGAATTTCTGTACCATGCAGATCCTAAGTTGAATCACTTGTGTGCCAGAGAAAAGGAATGGCACTTGGACATTTTATAAGGGAAGAAACTAATGTTATTGAGCATTTCAGAAAATATTTAATAGGCAAAGGGAATGCATTGACTGTGATTAAATACTGGTAGATACTATGACCTTAAACTAGTCCTAAGGAAAAGGCACATCAAAGCTGTACAGTTCCCAAAGGAACACTGAAATACATATTCCAAAAAGCCTGGTAGGCTTAGTCTGTTGCAAATGAAGATACTGTGATATTCCCATTCATATCAGGAATAAGATTGGAGTGCACAAATAGTAGCATATCTCCCAGAGCATTTTACTAGATGTCTGGACAACACCTTGGTTAAAGAGTGTTGTCTGTAAGACAAATGTAACACCAGAGGATAAATGGATATGTAATAATAACAGCCACGTCTTATGTGTTTCAGTAGAATCAATAAGGCTTTTCATTCTGTGCTTAAAGGCTGTGAAAAGGCTGTCCCAACATGGTCCTGGATACTGACACCTAATCCCTCTGAAGAAGAGATCAGTAAATTGATGTTTCTGTGCATATAAACTAAAACACGCAAGAATACGCACATGTAAAAAAAAACCAAACCAGCCCAAAAACAACCACCAGCATGTTTGATACTACTGGGTCTAAAACCAAACAAGTTTGAGATTCTAACTGGGGGAAATTATTTAACGTCTTGCAAAAAAATTAAATGGAATAGTGACCCATTTCATTGGCTAAGCAGACAAGAGTTACTTCTGTGACTAAAAGAACTAACTAAAATAAGTCTTTTCAAACTGCAACTCCCTGAGCCATACCACTAACCTACCGAAAGCCAAGTGCCAACAAAATTACCATAGCTATTTACATAAATCTAAATGCAAATCATACATCCATACAGACATAATACTGTCACTTGTTTGCATTTTTATGCCCTTTGACTGACGAACAGCAATTGCTTCTCTTTTGAGTTCTTCAGCTATTAAAAACACCCTGACAAGAACAAGTCCAGAGTAGTCTAATAGTTGCCCTATCCTTGGACTTCCGGAGATAGAGAACATTTGGGATAGATGCAGTCCAATTCCAATGAGGGTGCCATGTCCCACAGCCCCCAGTCATGTTACATGTCCAAGAAACATGTCTTGGCTGCCAGTGCAGATGGGGAGAGTTAAATCTGCACTTGGAAACCCTTGGACCATATTGAGAAGGAAAAGACTTTGCAAAACAGCCCACAGAGCTGGAGGCTGCCTCCTTCCAGAAGCTGTATGACTCCCCCTTCAACAGTTCCAAAAATATGCTTCACCAACCTGGCAATATTTACAAATTCTGATCTCACAGAAGTTAATAATAAGAAAGTCTTTTCTGCCCCACATTACAGCTAAATAAATATTGATAGTTCTTTGAAGAAAAAAGATCAGCTGGAGAAAAAAGCTCAGAAAATTTGATTAAAGGACTTCCTAGGCACAAAACTCTTCCAATCATGCCAGTCTTAAGCAAAATTGTGCTACTAGTTAGGTATCGAGTAAGTGGCAGTATCTTGGCTTGAGACAGCAGTTAGTAACCACCAGAGACAGAGAAATAGCTCAATCAGCTTGCTAAAGCCTTGCTTTCCTAAAACACTACACCAGGCTCTTGAAAATAGAGACCACCAGGGTAATTCTTTAAACTCCGTGGCATCCGAAACCTACTCCAGAAGAAAAGCTTCCAACCAGTAAGTCATCAGTTTTCCAAACTTGGATATAACTACAGCAGTACAACAGAGCTAAAACTGCCCAAGATGTTCTACATATGGATACAAGTAAGGACGCTCCCACTCCATGGAAAACTTTCACATTTATGTTTGTGTTTAAGTTGAAGTGTTTAAACTGGATTTTTATGTGCAGATTTGCCATTCATCTGATAAATGTCTACAAAGAGAGACATCTATGGTCTATGTAAGCTCAGTTTTTCTCAAATACAAACTCTCATTCAGGAAAAAATGTCAGCTTTAAAATTTTGTTTCCTGAAAATGTTAATTCATACCCTCCCTCTAATTCATATATTTGCGTCAGTTGTCAGCACAGAGCTGGTAAAAATCTCTGCAAAATTATCAAGCAGATCTTGATTCTCTCTGAGCTTTTCAGGCAAGCCAGCCTTTCAAGGGGCATTTGTAACTGCTCAACAGAAGAAATGCCCCGGTGACATACTGAATCACTGATCTCCTCCCTGTATAGTTAGTTCTAAGTAATTAAAATAAATAAAACATAATATTGTGAGTAATGTGGAGCAAGTTTTGTGTGGTCAGTTAAGGTGTTTTTGAATTTATTGCAAAATTTTAGGAAATACATTTGAATTAAGAACATTTTTTTAATTGAAAAACCTAGTGTGTTTCTCTTTAAGAAGGTGACTAGTCTAGTCTGAACACAGCATTATGGACATTTGAGAGGTCTGAGAAATCATGTGAGACAGTAAATGATGCAGTAAAATTGTATTCTTGTGGGGTTTTTTGTTAAATTCCTACAAAATTGTACTTGTAATGTAACAATCGCTTCGTCATGAATAGGGCTCTTTGTCATTTGTTAGCTGACCCATCTCTGCTGTTGCAAAAATCAAAAGAGAATTGATTTTGACGAACTGACATGCAGCTTTAGGGTAACACAACCACTAGATGAACAGAAAGCCAGCTTCACCACCAGTAAGCAAATCGATACTGTACCTGTGTCAGGTATATGTGGTTATAACAAACGAAGTAGAAAAAAAAATCCAAAACTACACTCCTCTTAAAATCTGAGACCTTTATTTGGTGTTGTATTTATCTGGGGTTTGCTGGTCTTCTCATTTAGCAGTTTTTATGCCCTAAAAGAGGAGTACCCTTCCTACTGTGATGCACATATATTCTATCATTCATATGTATGTCTGGTCAAGAAATCTTGAAGACATAGACCACACCTTTAGCCCTGAATGTTTCACTCTCCTATAAACAACACACACGAATAAGCAGAGAATACCATTTCTCTATTTAAACTGATAATAATAAAAATAAAATCATCATTCATTACATAAACCATTCAAGTCAGGGCAGGAGAGCAAGTGGGAAAAAATAAAAGACCATTACATCATATGTGATTCCTATTTTTTCTTCTAATTTTAGTGATTAATTTTAGTTTAGACTGGACATCTCATTAATCCTAACATCCTTGCATCTTTTATATCTGCAAACATAAAGTTCAGGAAGCAAGTGGCTATGAGGCTTGCTCCTAACTCATCTGTCAGGTTTGCCTCTCATTTGAAATAGAAGTGGCAACCATAACTGTCAAGACTAAGTAGAATGGTTGATTGTATTATATTATAAATGCAAGTTATGATGTACTGATACATGTCATGTTGTAGAGCATAATTTTTGATTGTATCACAATGATATCCATATTCTCTATCACATGCACATAGTTTAAAACACTTCTAGGAAAACGTCCCTGGTGCCAGCATAAAGGAAAAAAAAATGCTCTCAGAAAGGTTTGTAAAGTATAAACAGATAATTAGATGCTGCCAAAATAAACCATATTTTTGTTATGGCAGCATTGAGGAAGAGCTCTCTTAGACATGTTGCTGTCAAAGAGGAATCATTCCAACAGTCTTTCTGTCCTGAAATATCTTCACTCACATTAAAGGAAGGAATCAGCTGAAGAAAGGCTTCAGGATTGGGTTGGGAAGACTCACTATTGTCCATTAATTTATCTGCTTTGCTGCCTTTCAGAAAAAAACCTCCCAAACTTACCATAGTTCCCACCACTTTTGCACTCTTTGTGCATCTTAAATAATATTAAGGGATACCCAGGAATAGGTATGTCTAGGGGGCTGGGTTTGTTTTTCCTGGAGAAAAGGCAGCTCTGAGCAGACTTTATCAATCCTCTACAACCACCTCTACTCCACAAAAGGAGATTGTAGCATGGGGGGGCTCAGCTTCTTCTTCCAGGCCCCTAATGACAGGGTGAGAGGACACAGTCTTAAGTAGCACCAGGGGACGTTCAGGCTGGACATCAGGAAGAATTTCTTCACCGAAAGGTATGTTAAACATTGGAATGGGATTCCCAGGGAGGTGATGGACTCACCATCCCTGGCAGTGTTCAAGAATCAACTGGACATGGCACTTAGTGCCATGGTCTAATTGACAAAATAATGATCAGTTAAAGGTTGGACTCAATGATCTCAGAGGTCTTTTTCATCCTAAATGATTCTGTAATATGTGCAAATAAACACTGTATTTAATAAAATTATGTAGGAAGAAAATTCTTCCCATGCTTCATTAATAGGATATTCCTAATTTTTACCTCACAAATACAAAAATAGACATATTCATAATGATCCAATTTACTTTTTTAACTCTTCTATAAATCAGTTGCATATTTGTTCTTAGAAGTGTTCATTTGTGTCTTGTGAATGTTAATGATATACATGTATTAGTATGCTGTCATGTGAAAAACCTTGATATATTGGTGTCTAAAAACTTGATAGCATGCATGAGAATGAGTAGCAGTTAATTTTATTCATAATTTGTAAGAAAGGCTCTCAAACATATCACAAAGGCTTTAACACATATTATTTCTGGTTTATTATTTAATGGGGGGGAGCATGGGCTTGTTAAAGGTCTGTTCAGTTATACAGATCTGTTCTTACTCCTTGGGAATGCTTCACATATTTTCATATGTAAACTAACATCACCTAATGCAAATCATATCTAACTGTGTATTTATCTGAAAGACCAGAATTACCCTGAAGTATTTGTTTTATTCTCTCAGAACTATGTTAAATGCCTTTAAAGAATTACCTTGTTATGGAATATTTGCCAAAGAGACTGGACCCCAATTCCTTTTCTTTTCATACCCAGCACTGAATTTCTTTTATGCTTCTATTAAAAATACTCTTGGGTAAATTTGACACAAAAAGCTGTGATTAAGTAATAATATAATGGTGACAGAAACAGAGAAATCAACAGTTAAAGCTCCCATTAGTGTATGCACCTGCTTCACAAAGGTATGTTACTTCATATATCAATGGAATACGTGTGACAAAGCAGAATATGTTTTCCTTGAATTTTTTAACCTGTGGTTGGTTGTTTGAGACAGTTACGTATCTCCCTGCTGCAAATCAATTGAAAACTAAAAGTAATGAAAATTGTATCCAGACCAAATTTTGCTCTGAACAAGTCTGCTTGCAAAAAAGAATTAAATGTCTGTGCTGTTTTTTGTGAGCCCTAAATGCTACACAGGACTTCAGTTATGGTGGACCATCACACTAGTACACACTTAACTTCATAATATTGGTGTTTTACAGGGAGATTCCATATCAAATCTGTCTGTTCATGCCATTTGTTGAGCAGCCAGCATTATAAATAAATAAATGAACCAGAATATTAATTGCAGCTGCAGCAAACTGTCTCAGAAGATGTCAAGCTGGATGATGAATGGTGCCTAAGAAATGGCAGTCTTCAGTAGCACCTCGGAGTAAAGTTGGACAATGATACTTCAACTGTATTTTCTGTCAGAAATGTCACGAAGAAGGGAGAAGTGCTCCAATGCACTCCCACACAACTCTGGAAGATAGGGGTATTAAGAAGACACAGCATTAAATGAGTGATAAATACTAGTTATGTAAAGAACATGAGGGGCAGTTTCATAGCTTCCCAAAAGCTAAAAACAAAGCAAAGTAAAACAAAAAACCCTACCCCAGACCTTAGACCAGGTGAAATACATGAATGATACATCTCAGGGGATTAGATACTAAAAATGGACATAAGAGTTGTTGAAAGGACTAGTCAACTAGATATGATGCATTTTTGTTCACTATAAACATCTTAAAACTTACCTAAAGAAACTTCCATTAAAACCTTTACTGGATACCATGTGTTTTAAAAGAAAAGTCTTGTTATAGACAGAATATATGACTCTAACCTACTTGGATGTCAGCTGCTGTCCTGTTGGGTATCACCTCCATTAAAGGAGCTTCCCATTTCTAAATAAACAAGCAAACAAACAAAGGTGCTGGTGCCAGGGAGAAATCCCTATTCTAGAAGTACTACTTGTAAAATTGGCATTTACTGCTTTCATGACCCCTGATAAAATTGTTAAAACCTGGAATTGCTCCTTAAGAGCATTTGATGTTTCCTTTACCACTTTTGCATCAAAGCCTTTACCAGGTTCTAGTTTAGATGCATTTTTGTATTGTTCTCTATCCCCTGTGAACTGCACTCTGTCTTAAAAGGGAAACTATTAACTCAGAGGGATCTTGGGTTCACTTGCATGGCCTATTCTGCCCTAAAGTTGGAGAGGGACACTTTACAAGGGCATGTAGTGATAAGACAAGGGGGCATGACTTCAAACTGAAAAGAGAGTAGGTTCAGATTAGGTATTAGGAAGTAACTCTTTACTCTGAAGGTGATGATACACTGGAACAGGTCCCCTAGACAAGCCGTGGATGCCCCATTTCTGGAGGTGTTCAAGGCCAGGCTGGATGGGGTTTGAACAACCTGGTTTTGTGGAAGGTGTCCCTGCCCATGGCAGGTGGGTTAGAACCAGATGATCTTTATGATCCCTTCCAATCTTAACCATTCTATGGTTCTATGAAGGACATGAGCGATGGAAAACCTTTCAAGACTCTTAGATTATAGTGTTTATCCTGGAGGTTGGCTGTAAGACTGACAATTGACACCCACTTACCGAGATTTAAAATAGAAGAGCACAACTCCCACTGCCTCTCTGGATATCAGATATCAGGCTCTCAACATATTGGACAACAAAGATGGTAGAAAGGGCTGGTCCTAGAGGTTGAAGGCAGCTTGTTTTATGGGTCTGCTGAGACCCTCTATTCATGCTCAGATTGTTCAATGCCTTGCATTGGACAGACTGGCAGCCCTAGATTAAAAATGGGAGAAGACAAGCTCAATATTCTCTGCAGCTCTGGGATGAGCAGAAACTAGATCCAGAAGAAACTTATTCCCACCTTCCGAAACAAAGCTGCAGAGGAAAAATGAAATTTTATTGTAATCAGTAGGCACTAGAGGAAAATCAATTACAAGATAAAAAGACCAGGTAAAACAGTTATTTAACTGGTCTGGATGCGGCCAAGCTATCTACCTGAATGGAGACCCATACACATCAGTTTGGAATCTTTCTGAGTCAAACAGAGGAGGTTAAGTTTCCTATTTGCTCCGTCAAAAGTTCTTTCTCAGGGAATTGGGGCTGTTGTAATCTCATTCCATTCTGAATTGCCCAGGAGATCAGATCACACTCAAGTCTGAAACTGTCTTTGAAATAAATTAAAAGGAAGAGAGGGTATTTGCATGCCAAGGTGCAAAAATACTGCATTTAACTCAACTTTTCATATTGCAAGCCATATAGAAGAAATCAAGTTTTTATTCAAAAGTAGACAAAAGAGCTTATTAAAGACAGTATAACCAGGGTAACTGAAGCTTTTGGCTAAAATATTACTTAAGATTTCTACAAAAAATATTCAATAAGTTCTAAAATGAGATAGTCTGAATACAGTAGTCTAGGATATGACTTGATACAAGACCTCTGAAAAATTCTCAAAAATTACAACTTTGTTGCAAAAGACTAGATATAATTGGACACAATTTATGCCCTCACATCATAGCATGTTCATTTTGAACATGAGGTGTTAATCTTTGCAGTGAAGAACAACTAAATACTGGGCTGCACAAGCAAGAGGACAACCCAGAGGTCAAGGGTGCTGGTCTGTCACTTCTACTCAGCACAGGTGAGACCACATCTGTGGTGGAAGAATGACATTGACATAACTAGAGCAATTCCAGCACAGAGACATCAAGATGGCCAGTTGGCTGGAGCACTTGATGGGCACGGGGACACTAAAGGAGCCAGCTTGCTTGACTTTGAGATGACAAAGGTAAGGAAGGGCCTTATTCCTATCTACAACTCCCTAGTGGGAGATTATGGAGCAGATGGAGCCAGACTGTTCTCAGAAATGCAAAGTGGTAAATCAAGA
Source organism: Illadopsis cleaveri (assembly GCA_013399915.1). NCBI lineage: Eukaryota > Metazoa > Chordata > Aves > Passeriformes > Timaliidae > Illadopsis > Illadopsis cleaveri. Next base: position 657,570 of record VXBB01004582.1, on the reverse strand, counting down.
GGGAATATAAGTTGAAATATGAGACTTTCTGATTTCCTGTGAATTAGGATTTTTTTTTTACTATTCAGCAATTAAAAGTACAACAGTAAGGGGGCAAGAGTGCAAGGTTGTGCTTCTGCCCCCAGCTTATGTCTGCAAAAAAGGTGGCCTGATAAAACAGACACCAAAGCTGTAAACTTATCCCAAAGAAAATATGATGTTGATGCTAGTAGACAACACAGCAACCTCAAGTTGTTTTAATAACAGAACACAATTGTAGAGCCACTGATCTACAGAAGCACATAAAATTTAACCGCTTTATTTATTTGTTTGTTTGTTTGTTTTCTTAATTCCTTCAACAAATATGCAAAAAGAGACAAAGCATTCTCTTAGCTAAGGGGGCAGTGCAATATGAAAACCTGTGCCCAGACAGACTTCTGGCAATTCTACCTGCTGTCAGCAAAGAAAGGCCATGAAACTGAGGATGGCCAGGCTATACCTTTTTTTGCAAGTAACAAGGTAAAATATAAATTAAAAAAGGGAAAGGAAAATGAAAAGAGAATCATAAGAAGGAAGATGATTAGAGTATTTTAAAAAAGCCATGGGAAGAGGAGGTGGGGAGGTGAATATTTCTGGCTTTGCAAGTGAACTCTGTGTCCAAGAGCAAGATTACTTCCAAGAGCAGGAGGGAAACACAAAAAGCTGCACACTGTCACAGTACTGGGTTGCTTGTGCTGTGAAAGGAAGATGCTGCTGCCCCCGGGAACAAAGCAACAAGAGCTGCACTCTGCTGCACTCTAGCATACCTTCCTTGCCATCAGTGTCCTGTGGTTCCCTTTCAAATCACCAGCATAGTCCTGAGAGCTACAGAGGGTCATGACTCCTTCAGAATATAACCACAAATATTTTAAGACCATCTCCAAATATTGCAAAAATATTTTGTTCTCATGTAATTGTGCTACACACATTTTTCTACTTAGCAAGTGCAAACTGGATTTTTTTTTTTTTGTCCCTTTCTCACCATAGTCACCCCGATACTAAATTTTCTCCCTGCTGAGTGGAACAATGAGAATTTTTTTACCATTATTTCAAATGTTTTTCACAAGCTTGATTCAAAAAAGGATAATTCCCTACTATATTTTCGGTCTGATTATCAGATGATGACGGACAATAGACTGATAAGAGTCACTCAAGAAGATGCAAGCTCTTGTATGTAACAGCCACTGCAATTATCAGACACTACTAAACTATTATTGATCCTGTTCACATTGGGTGATAACTGAGCATTTTCCACTTATTTAAAGTGCTGTTAGCCAGAAACTCCCATCAATAAAAAAGCAGTAGACAAATTTCTTCAAACACGGTTCGATAAACAATAACGCATATAGAAGGTGTATAGTTCCTTAAGGTCAGTGAAACAACTAACTGTGAGGCATAAACATACCATCCAGTTGCTGCTAAATGGTTGATTACAATAAAACAGGAACCTCCACAAGGTCATTTAATATGTAACCCAAGTATCACTGGCAGAACAACTGCAACCCTCCAGGAAAAAAAGGGCTGTTGCCTCATATAGTTTCAATAATAACAAAGAGAGAAAAAAACCCTCTGGATCAAAAAAAAGTTGACTTCTCCCTATAACATCACGGGCCAGAGCTCATTGTCTTAATCGCAGAAGCAAGGTTTCTCATATATAATTGCATTATTTCAAAGGTATGTAAAGCTGTGTTTAATATCAGACTGGTGTATTTTGATAGAACTATAATCATAAAAAAAATGGTCCTTATCAGTGAAATTCATATTACTTTCATTTTGTTCTCTTTAATACTAGGGACATACAGGACGTGATCTGATATTGAGTGTATTATATTTCTCAAACAGGGCCAGAAGCAAAATAGCAGTGGACTACATGTAAAACTGGCTATTAAGGATATTAACGAGTAATTGCTTAGAGTAATCTCTCTAAATAATCAGTAATTAAAAAAATAAATAAAACGGCTGACCATTGTGATTTAAACTCAGATTAAAATTGATCAAAAAAGTCAATTGGAATAGTTTTAATTATTTATGGTGCTGTATTTTCCTTCAACAGAAATGTTTTATATTTTAATGTGGACAAAATAGATAATTTGTTGCTACAATGGCACCTCTTTTATCAGTTGAACAAGTATTGCACAGTATTTTGGATCAAAAATATCCTTTCTTGATTCAAATAAACCATTAACAAGCCAGTTCTCTTTGAATCCTCTGCCATCACAACAGCAAGACCCATCAGCAATACATATAGAGGCTGAATGAGCAGATTTGGTGAAAGACCCAGCTACCTTCTCAGCAACTTTTAGAGATTAATTTTTGCAGTTTATGCCCAAGGCCAGGGACATAGTGTACAGGTTATGTGTTTGCCAGACTACAGCTGATGATTCATGCTGGCATGAGACTCATCTTGGCCTTGGTGGGGCTCAGCAACGCAGGAATTAATCTTGAAAGAAGGACTGCAAGTGTTCAGGAGTCCAGCTCCTGCTCCTCTTGATCAGTGGAAAGGCAAGGCTGAGACAGCAGGAGCAGCACACCAGACACAAGTTAACAATACATTTTAGAACAGCACGAGTACTGACTTGAAAACCAGTGCAATAAATACACAGTTTGTTACCAAAGAAGACTATTTATACTGGTGTAATTTTAAAGAAATATAGCTATGGTATCAGTGAAAGCTCATTACAGCACCATGGTAAAGAACCAGCAAACAGAATTATGAGCCTAAAAAGACTGAAGGTGTTTATAATTAAATCTAAACATATAAAATTATTTGGGATCTTGGCACTGTCATTCAGACTGTGTATTTCTGCCACTGTAAATTTGATGGGGCCAAGCAGAATACTTTCATTGCACTATTCACTAACAGCTGGACATTAAGTCGTTCTTATATAAAACTGAAAAACATTTTTCAGACATTAACAAATGTTGATATTTCCATTTTACATTAAGAAGGCTAAAAAGCTGATTTTCAAAGTTATTTTCTCAAGATTAAAATTCTCAGACTGCTAGGGGAAGGGTCCATTGTTTTGAACTCAGTTATAACACACTAACATCAGACCAAACCACACAGCACTAAAGTATATTTAGAATTTCAAATCTGTAAAATTCATCAACACAGCGTACAACAAGCATCTAAATAGCACAAATCAGATTTAAAAAAAATATATAATAATGTAAACCCTAGGATCTATCTCGACTGTAGACTCTTTTTGGGTTTCAAGCCTTCAAAATCTAGATGGCTCTATTTTCCAAGTTCCTCGACCAAACATGATTAGGTTTCTTTTTTTTTTTTTTTTCATAATAAATACTATTTCTTATTCTGTATCCATCTTTCTGTCTTATTGTAATGCAGGCTGAGACTCTTGAATATTTACTTTATTTTCTGAAGCTAGAACTTTAGGTACAACACCAGATGGCATGGGACTGTCATAAAGCTCCTGAGGGCAGCAGTGCCAGAGCGGGCACTGCCCCACAGCCCACCCTGCAGGAGAGCGTGCCCCACTTCAGTCTACTAGGGATGTCCACCACTGCACAAGTAAACAAAAGGTTTGACCCAACTGCTTTTTGATGCCAGTTGGAAAGAAAAGAGATATCTGTACAGTTATTTCATCAACACCTTGGAACTAGATAATCTTTAATGTCCTTTCCAACATAAAACACTATATGATTTTGTAAGCATTAAAAAGCATTTAATAACCCAAGCTGGAATTGTACTTATGAACTCTGTTTTATCAATTAAAAGAAATACATAGTCTCCTTTTATTTGTGGGGTTTGGGGTTTTTTTTCCCTTTTTTCCCTGATCCTCATTTTCCTTTGTAAAAAAATTTTTAGAGAAGAAGAAGAAGGGTATAATTTTAAAAAGACAGGAAATGCCAAACTAATCATAAGGATGAGAAGGATTTTCCTTGAGCACTGCAATGTGTTACTCTGGTGCAGTTAGGTCTCCTTGCACTTAATAAAAAATAATACAGTAGACAAAAAGATTCAGTCACTGACCCAATTCACCCACTTCAGTTTATCTTCCAAATCCTTTTGGAGGCACACTTTGCTGGATAGTTTCTGAGATGTACACTGAAAAAAAAACATCTTGAGGGGATCTCAGAATGGCAGCGACTGTAAGATCCTGGAATGTTTCAGGACTCCATTGGCTGAAGTTCACTGCAGATGCAGCACACACCTCTCACTGCTGAACTGCACGAGTAAGGAAGTGACAGAATTCTACCAGAAGCATCTCATAAAAGTAAAGGGCACAACCAAACAAAATTAGGCTTATAAACAGAACAGCAATACCTTTAACTTTCCATACAAATCCAGTTTCTGATCATCTAGCAGCAGGGCACAGAAATGCAAGAGGAACTAGTGAGTGAACAAACAGAGACTTGACATTCTCTTCCTCTTCACACAGACGCAGAAGGTGAGAAGATGCAGTTTGGTATCACACAATTATGTGGCTCATTCATTATTACCACATCATTGACTAGACCATGAAAGAAATGACAAATTAGCAATTTCACAGGACTAGCATAATACTATCATTTGTATCACAAAGTCAGCAAAATCTAACCTCCAATAATTCAGCTCACCATTCTAACCCAGGGCAGGCCATCAATACGGTTTTATGTGGCTTGTACTAATCACTAAAGTCAGATAATATGCAAGGTTAATGGTTGCAGACAGTCTGGGGAAATATCCAAGATCTGATAAGGAAACCCCACATTATTGCTGTTCTATGTGTGTATATCCCAATCAAGAATAGGCAAAGGAAGGAAATCAATGTCTAAGGCAGTTATAATACATCTCTTGGTGTAACATATAAATTGGTCCTTCATTGCCCATTCACATTTCAGTTAATAAACAGTTCAGACATAGGACACATGGATAGTGAAAAAGTGTAACCATTGTATGTTTGTCTCCCGTACTTTAGATTTATGCTGTCTTAGTACAACAGGCTCTATCCAGTGTTTTTCAATTACTTCACTAGTCCTTTAAAGAAAATAAGAAGTGATGCTTAATCCTGATCAGTACTTTGTTATATAGTCCACCACCTGAAAGGAATTTGATGCATTTTTCCTTGTTTAAACAAACAGATAATCAAACAGGATATTCTCATTCTAATCATACCCCACCACTGCTTACAGTCACAAATATATATTTCATCTCCATCACCAATAATGAAATTGCCTTTTTTCAATACTAATTACAGCAGATGGGTTGTTGATTTTCTTTTATATTTAGCACTGAGCTATCCAAGGTTCCTCTATAGTAATTTGCAGAATAAGACTGACCTCAATACACTCATGCATATATTTTAGTGTAGCATTGCTTATGAAATAAAAATTCACATAATTTAATCCATAATTAGTCTAGTGTTCCTAAAATTCCAAATCCCACACTTTGAAACTTTTTTGGAGAGGACTTTTTTTTCCTTTTAATGTAATTACATCACTCCTCTCCTCAAACTAAAACCAGGCAGGCAGTGTATTTAATTCGTAACTGTAGCACTAAATGCAAATGTAAAATTGGCAGCTTTGATGTTGCAGCATTAAATATAGCTTATCTCACCAGTGACAGTGAGAAACAGGCACTCTCTTAGGACTGTGAGTTATGACAGTCTCTCCAATGAGTGAAAAATCATCCCTGTACAGCTGTCACTGATGAGATTTTCCTTTTCTTTTTCCTATGGCATGTGAATGCTTCAGCATAGTTGGACCCACCATGCTGGTGGCAAAAATGGAGACTGCTTTGATGCAATTAAGTGTGCCCTTTTGTTCCACACAGTTTTCTTTGTCATATTAAAAAAAAAAAAGATTAAAAAAACCCAAACCAGAACCCAACTCAAACAAACCAACTTTTCCTTAAGAAAGAAAAAAGTCCTTGTTGGATACAGTAACTAGCTGGTATTAAACTAATGTACTATTTGAAGAAGGGATTAGAAAATGATAAGTACACAAAGCTAAGGATTAAGAGACGTCTCCAGTGCTTGCATCATTCAGAGCATGACTTCTTTTTCCAGATGTGTATAGGTGCACCTTTACTCACTTGAACATAAGAAATACCCAGCGTTGTTCTTTAAGGACAGCATCACAGTACCAATGAGCTTCAGTGACAACTGAGCACACTGTGTAAACTAACTCTGTACAAAATGTCTTTCCAAAAAGTTTGCAGTCTGATAAAAAGTGTTTGCAACTGACATCTGGTGCTGAGAAGAGAGCAGATCAGTAAGAAATACTTCTAAATTCTGGGAAGTGAGCTCTTTTCATTATGCAATTTTGAAATACAGACACCTCTGTCTTTCAAAATACTCTTGGAAGTTTCAGTCATAGTAATTTTAGAGGAACACTGGGTGACAAATAGTGGTAGAGCAGGGGAAACTGAACATGTCACACATACCTTAATTTACCTGCTTCTGTCTGACCATGTGGCATTACATGCCTATAATCTTTTCTCAGTCTCTGTATGGGCAAGGGATATTGCAGGAGGACTGATGGTCAAAGGACACAAACAGGAAAACACAGTGCAGTCACCTCTTCCATGAGAGAGGAGTGAAAGATCCAGACTCAGTGGGATGCACACAGATTGAAAGGATAGGGAAGTGGCTGCAGAGATCTGTGTGACCAATCTTAATGTTTCTTTACCAATTTCCTATGCATCTTTACTTGAATATGAGTTTAATAATAGAACATTTGGGGGCAACTTTAATCACAGACCCACATATCATCCCCCTTTCTCCTCCCAAAATTAGTTTCCTGAGAGACAGCATGTATGCTTGGAGCCTCATGTTCACATCCCAAGAAAATGAACAGGAGGGAGTGGTGACACTCCAGTGTTCAAGCCTCAGAAGTTTCTTTAATCAGAAAGCAATCAAACTTCTTATTTCAGGTCTGCACTCTAGAGGAAACAAAAAATGCATCTCCTATGCAGCCTATTTTGCAAGTGTGATAGTTGCCCATAACCCATTTGTAAATAACTGTGCCAGAACAGCCTGTAGAGCTTTGCTTCCTCCTGCTTGTACCTTCCAGCAAACACACTCCAGTAACACTAACTGCTTGATGGCTAAGTATATACCAAAGTCTTCCTTAGCCCAAATTTTGATGCCCCCTCTCTCATGACTGTTCTTTCCCTGTTCACACCATCCATCATGTCCCCAGCTTTCCTTTTGTTCAGGGCACTTCTAAGTGAAACCCTCTGCTGCCCTCAGCTTCTCTCTTACCTCGATCTAGTGGTTCTCAGGAAATCCACAGGTCCATCTACTATATCCACTATTTTTTATTTGATAGCAGGAAGGGGAAATCTCTTCACTCTAACAGACAATTGCCCTAAATGTGTGATTTTTCCAAGTAATTTTTCTTATGTGCTTTTTACAATTTTTATGGTTAGGTTGACCCCTGCATGAATGATCACAAAGCAACCTCAATGATATTTTTCAAATTTTTCCTCAAAATACTCATCCAAAGACAGATAGGCTAACAGTGGCCTGTGGATACAGATATAAAATATCTCTAAAATACTGTCCTTGCTTTTATGCACTCTTCATGGATTCTCCATGCATATAACACCTCTTGTGCTTTACCTAGGAGAAAAATTACGGGGAATTTAAAATTTGTTTGTTCTAAGTTATTCTAGGACCTTTTATAATAGCTCATTTCAAAATTGATGAGCTGGCTTGGAGGTCTGGGAATTTCCCTTTCAAAATACTTTATTAACTGGAGGGAAGTTCCTTGAATTTGCTAGAGTCTTTAAAAGAGAAGTCTAACAAACCTTCTTTCCCCTTTTTTCTAGCTAGAAAATCAGGACAGGTGAAAACCTTTTACTGAATTCCAATAACAGAGGATTCACATCAGGGTCAAAGGTAACCATTGTCAAATTTGGACAATATGCTTTTTCTCTGGAGCCTACCCATCTTCTGCTATCTCTTGCATCTTCAGGGTCAAAGCTGCCTCTTTCAGGAGCAGAAGCTCTGCAGCAACCTGCAGCAGCTCTCTGGTAACAAAAAAGTACCCTGAGAATTGCTCAATTATTAAAGCAAGCAAGCTAAAATTGAATCCTAGACCTGCTATCATACTGAAAAAGCAGCCAGATTTCAAGGGGCAGAGACTAATAATGCAGTTATTCTTAAAAATACAAGAGAGAATTGACCATCAATTTGAGTTTTCTCTTCCTCACTCAGAAAGAGAATGCTGCAGTCCTAGAGTAACAGTACCTGAAGAGAAATAAGTATGCAAAGCATCAGCATTAAGGCCTGGAGACTTCAAACAAGGTGAATTCACTCTGAACCCTTTTGCCACCATTGTGCAAAAGAACTGCAAGGGGACTACAAGATAGCAAGGCATTAGGCAGCTGGAGTACTGACTAGAAGAAATCTGAGCCAAAGAAGTACAGCCAAGGTGACAAAACATTTGCCATGGTTTCAGACTCCCATTAAGTATTTATTTGCACACAAGACAGAGCTTTATGTAATTCTCAGCCACACCTTAGTCCCATAGAGACAGATCTCCTGTTGACCACAACACAAGATTCAGCCTTAGAAAGACCCAAAAATGAGTTCTGATTTACAGAAGAGATCACTCAAACTGAATGCATAAAGATCACGTATGCAGGAACTCCCAAAGGCTAGATGATTTATTTGAGTACTAATAACAGGATTGTCTCTCCAATGTCAATATCTTTCAGTACTATTTATGTTTTAGCAAGGACATTTGAGGACTAAAACGAGTTCTATTTGGGTTTTTTTAACACATAAACCAGTGGTAAGTTTCACAGTTCAACAGGACTAGAATTTTTCTGCAAATGAGCAAGAGTTCACTGTGCAAAATACTGACACCTTCTTTAAGGATAAATGAATAATGGCTCTCTTCAAAATCCTGAAAATAAATGTTTTGCATTGTTTCTCTCAATGCAAAAAGAAAAGGATACAAAGGTTGAAAGAATAATTAAAAGATAAGGACAGAAAATTGTCCAGCAAGTTCATCGCAACAGCTAATTGCAGCTGTTTTAAGGTAGCCTTTTCAATTCTACTAGTAACAGTACTTCTTTTTCAACTCATATTAATGCAACAATGCTTAATTGTTTTCTCTTGGTGTCATGGATACTGGATTAGGTCATTATGTAGGTATGTTCTATCTTTATTTCATTCATACTTATACGTTATAAATCATAATTTCACAAAGTGAGCATTTACAGCCAGAATCTGATTTGATCACTTCCACTTTCTTTGCCTCCTTTTTAAAAAGACAAAATGATGGTGATTGGGTTGGCTTCTAACACCCTTTTTTTCCTTTGTTTTGCTAAGAAAGTAGTTAGATCACAAGAATAATTTTTAAAATATTACTTGAATAATGCATTTCTGAACATGTCTTCCTGAATCTGAAGAGACGCTGAAACACCAGTTCAGAGATGTAGGTTCCCTCATTCACTGCAAGGATTGATAACTCTGTGACTAATCACAGAGCTGTGTCTGTCACTGTTGTTAATTACATCAGCACTAATCAAGGCTTAAAAACAGCAGCATTGTCAGCACTGGTGCACAATTCTCAGTGACACAAGAAGCTAACCAAGTAGAAACAGTTGTAAAGTTCAGAGGAACAAGTCTTGGAACTCTAACACAGAATTATATTGAATTAACTCAGAAAACAGCATCTCATACTAGAACATGATGCAAATAACATATATTGGGAGAGGCAGTAAACCTGGGACTGGGAAGGGAAGTCTTCTACCATTAAAAGTCATGGCAAAACATTGATGTGAACAGAACCAGTGTATCATACCATTCTCTTATCTTGGCCAAAGCAGTTACACAGGGGATGTGTTGAAAAAAGTAAGTCTCAATCCAAAAAGGAGCTGGTATATGGCAACTCTATATTCTCTTTCTCGTTTCTCTGATGTATTTTTTTTTAAATTAGATTAAATACATTACTAACACCAATACAATGAAAATAGCATCTAGAAATTATTGGCTGCTTGGACATAGAGTAAAAACTTTCAAACTAAAGAGAGTGTTGAACTTCTTAATTTGGTATTATTTATCAGAGATGTTTCTGATGAGAAAAAGAAAGAAAAAATGAAACGAAATGAAATTAAATGACATTAAATGAAATTAAATGAAATTAAATTTGCCTGATCATGGGCTTCTCCCATCAGAATTTTTCTCTCTTCCCTTTCTCTTTTTATTTTCCTTTTGTTCTTTTTCTTTCTATCCCTTTTATTCTTTTCTTCCTATAAGCTTCTTCAATTATTTAAGTAGATTTCTTCTATTTTTCAGTAGTCAACAGCTCAATGAAGAGGGCAAGATGAGCAAAGAGATTGATCTTGGATGGTCAGTAGATAGGACATGGGCCAAACAAACATTGGTCAGACTCCTACCGCAAAAGTCCTGCATTCATAATGTTTATTACACCCCCTGAGGAACTCAAATATGTTATTATCCTCTTTGATGAAAGTTTATGAGAAAGCACTGGGAGTAACCATGGACATTTCAAGGTTTCAGCTTTGAATACAAGGATTAGGACAGTCTGAGTTCTGAATGGGCACCCTGAAAATACATAAAGCATAAAGTATAAACATAAAACCAAAGTGTCTAAACCTGTGACAATTGCCTGGTCTGAAGTGAATAATTTTATTAAGGAAAACTGAAAAAATTTATCAAACAATATTAACCACTGAAGCACTGCTGACCATGCTCTGAATGAGTGGAGGAAGCTTCCTACTCAGCAGTGGGAATGTGGGGCTTAGATGGGTCTTTATCAGAATCTTCTAAAGTTTGCCTCTAATGTTGGTGGCTGGATAATGATTAACCTTTTTTTTTTTTTTTTTT
>VXBB01004582.1:548252-636887 GCA_013399915.1 Illadopsis cleaveri | reverse complement strand
GGAGGTTTCCAAATTCCCGGAATTTCCTGGTGAGCCTCCCGTCCTGCGATGGGCAGCAGCGCTGGAGCGGCCCCGAGCCTGCCCTGGTCCACAGCCCGCAGCCCGCAGCCCGCAGCCCGCAGCCCGCAGCCCGCAGCCCGCAGCCCGCAGCCCGCAGCCCGCAGCCCGCAGCCCGCAGCCCGGCCGCTTTTCCAGAGGGATGCTGGCGACATCTGGTGGCCTCGGGAGGGACGCCCAGCCCGGCAGGAGCGGGAGCGGGATGGCCGGGGAGACGCGGGATGAGATGGGGCAGGAGGTGCCTCAGCCCCACCCCAGCCGCCGCTCACCCCCACAGTGAATCGAGGGGAGGGAAAGTAAAATTTGTGGGCTGAAATAGGAACAGTTTTAATAATTGAAGCAAAGTAAGATATTATAACGAAACTAATATATAGAATGAATAACGAAAATAATAATTGTAATTAAAATGAGAGAGAGGAATAAAACCCAAGACAGACAAGGGATGCACAGTACAGTTGCTCGCCAGCCATTGACTGATGTCCAGCCCATCCCTGAGCAGTGATCAGTGGCTCTCAACCCGCTCACCGCTCCATTTAACACTGNATTTATTTAATATTTTATGTCAAGGAAATCGTGTTAAGAAAAAAGACAGTGAACACTTGCTTTTGAGGGGAAAGAAGGAGCAAGTTCAAGTGACATGAACTTTGGGATGATGGTTTATATCAGCTGAAAATTGCAACTGTGAGATATTCATCCACTGCATTTTTTCCTGCTTTCAATGTGACTGAGATGGTCATCATTCCAGCTGGAATTATTTAAGCAGAAGTCATACCCTAATGCATCAAGAATGAATCATTTATCTAATTATCTGTATTTGTCTCTGTTCTCATCCAGTTTTGCATATTGAAAAAGATAAGCAACAAACATGATCTATTTTTTCTCCCATTTACACTTTTAGATATCAGCTTTTAATAAGAATTCATAGAAAAAAGGAGCACATTACAGCAACTAAAAATGTTGAGAATAGTGCTGTTCTTTGCTATTACACAATTTAAAATAATACACTGCTTCTGATTTGCATTCTGTATCTCATTGCTTCAACTAGACTTTTCTAAAGAGAAAAAGTTGACACAAAAAGCACTAGGGGAAGAGCATCTGGAATTAAACACAGAACCACCACCGCCCCCCGCCCCCCGCCTTAAAGAAAAATGGTCTAATACTAGGTCTGTGCCAAAGTTTAGATCAGAAGTAAAAAATTAGGCAAGGCTCCTATTTAGAATTCCAGACTAACCCTGGTAAGAAAATTTTTAAAAATATTAAGAAATGGTGATAAAAGCCGGATGAAGGGATCAGGTGGGATGAAAAGCCAGCTGAGAAACAGGCACTAAAGAAGAAAAAAACCCTATAAATTGGAGGTTGAAGATACAGAATTTTATTCCAGAATAAGAAACAACCAATTACAGGGATTCAGGAGATGAACAAGATTGATTTAGACACGGGACTGTGAGTCTTTAATGTCTATGACCACCATCTTTCAGAACAAAAGCGGAGAAAGCAAAAGAACATCGTTTAAAAATGCATTTTGATGCTCAGGGAGCATTTTGTCCTCAGTTGAGGATGGAGCAATTTAACAAAGGCCCTGTGCTCTGTGGCTCCCGAGGGACAAAGTGCCTGGGGGTCAAAACCTTCTGGGCTCTCTGTTCTCACCTTCCGCCGCTGTGTCACACTGGCTGGAGCGGAGCCCCGGGCTGAGCACAGAGTGGTAAGGGCCATGGCAAGCAAACTCATTACTACTTTACTTAAAGTTTGCCATTTTTGTACTCGCGTCCTCAGCAAAACCTACAGGTGTGGATTTGCACGAGTGAAACTCCCTGAAGCCAGCCCCAGCTCCCCGCTCCCCGCCGGCACCCAGACCCAGCCAGGCCAGGGAGGTTTCCAAATTCCCGGAATTTCCTGGTGAGCCTCCCGTCCTGCGATGGGCAGCAGCGCTGGAGCGGCCCCGAGCCTGCCCTGGTCCANACAGCACAGTTGCTCGCCAGCCATTGACTGATGTCCAGCCCATCCCTGAGCAGTGATCAGTGGCTCTCAACCCGCTCACCGCTCCATTTAACACTGAGCATGACATTCTCTGGTATGGAATATCCTTTTGGTCAGTTCAGGTCACATTCCTGGCCATGCTCCCTCACAGCTTCTTGTGCACCTGCTTCTTGGCAGAGCATGAGACACTGAAAAGTCCCTGACTTAGGGCAAGCACTTCTCAGCAACAACCAAAACATCAGTGTGTTATCAACATTACCCTCATACTGAATCCAAAACACAGCTGCTGAGAAAAAAAATATTTCCTGCATGCTAGGCAAAACCATAACAGATGATGAGACGAAAAAATATCCTTGGCCTAAATAGTACTAGGTGGCTCCAAGCAAGTTCAGCATCATAGGGAGCTCCAAAGGTCAGATAACAAGAACAATCTTACTGTCAGGGTGGTTGGAACTAGACGATCTTTAAGGTCATTCCATTCTATGACTCAATAACTACCCCCTTTGCAGCATTTCTGCTGTTCTTGTAATACAGCCACAGTAAATAAGAGGTCTGAACCTGGATGTGAGTCCCAAACTCTCTAACAGGCTGTGTCTCATCATGTCAAGATACAAAATATCTTTCAGTGTAGAAAGAACATACCTTAAAAAATACTGATGATTTTACTGGAAATGTAAATCACACACAAACCAGGTGTTTAAGTATATTTCAAACACAGCAAGCTTATAAGAGTTTAAGACTTTCATGGAAACAGCATTCTGCTTCCAAAACAAAGCAAAAGAGTAAACAATTTGTAGGCATCCTGAAGCAACAGCTATTTGTCAATTTCCCAGTGGGAGTTTTCAGCACACTTTTTACAGTTCAAATGCCATGTCTGATTGATTCTCATGCTGCAAAGGAAAACCCAGACAAAACTGATGAGTTTTACCATTTTAACCAGTGAAATTCATAGGACTCTTGTGCCAAACTCTAGATTACATCTAGTTTTCCAGGAGAAGTTGTGCATGCTCCATCCCTGGAAGTGTTCAAGGCCAGGCTGGATAAGGCTCTGAGCAACCTGGTCTAGTGAAAGGTGAAGGTCCCTGTCCAGGGCAGGGGGGTTGGAACAAGATGATCTTTAAGATCCTTTCAACCCAAACCATTCTAGGATTGTATTATATCAGTACACTGACTGCTTTGAAATCATAAATACTTTCTTCCCAAAACTGATAGCCATTGGAGGTCACTAAGAACACCGGTGCACACATCTTTCAAACATGAACTAGGTCTGGTGAATCCTTCCTCATCTGGATTCATAACATGGGCCAGCTGACCTTCCAAGGTCATGTTGAAGAAAATGGAAATTTTAGGCAAACAAGTTTCTCAGTTCTGCTTCCTGTTAAAAGCACTGCCAGAATCCCCACACATCAACAGCTAGTTGTGTTATCAACTTTCAGAAGAGCAGTAGTTACTTAGTGATCAGTCATATCCATACATTACTTAGATTTGAACATCATAAATATTCCACTACACCTCTAACCACTTAGATGCTATAACTGAACCTCATGTCCAAGGATTGGCTAAAAATTAGAGGCTTGCCCTAATTTTGAGCTTGCCCTTCCTGGTACATTCAGCACCGCCACTTGAAACTGGAGCTATCACATGCAAAATATAGAGAAGAGAAAGTACAATTACTATATAAACAGAGTTTGAATTTGGCTTGAGAAATGCCCTGAGGAATGGACATGGTTAAGCTCAAGGACAAATTCTTTGCCTGAATGGTGTAAAGGTCTTCTAAGCTGGAAGAAAAAAAAAAAGAAAAAGATTGGGGCCTTCGTTTCTCTGAACTGTAGAGAGGGGATTCTTGTTCAGGGCAGTTTAGGACTTACTTGAAATAGGTATTCCCAGAGAATTCATTTGTTTAACTTTCCTCTATAGATCAATGTACCAAAAGTGTCTTGCTTTCCAGGAATCACAGACATTACAAAGAGAGGAAGGTACAGTTGGAAACTTGGGAATGACAGAATTGATGTGTTTCCACTTTTCAAAGAAGGCAACAATGAGTCAGTCCTAGATAATCACTGAAGCCTTGACTCCAGCATGCTGTGAATAATCCACAGTTAGAAATCAAGGAGTAGGGAATGCTTTTTTCTGTAGTGGTAGGTGCGTTGCTAAGAGTGGGGGTGAAGGAGAGAACATGACAAGGACTCTTGCATCTCCATGAGTCTTGACTGTTGGAGTGGCCTATTGACACTGCTGGGAGCTGATACAGATTGAAGTACTCTGTGAGCCACTCCGTCTTGTCTGACTGGGACTTCAGCTCCACTCAGCGCTGCTAAGGCAGCAACATGAGTGTGATGTCTAGTTTTGGTCACAGCACTTCAAGAAAGATGGGAGCCAAATGAATGGAGTCCAGAGAGGTAATAAGAATGAGGAGAAGTGTAGAAAACATAACCTGAGATAACAACTTTCATTAGAAAAGAGAAAACAGAAAATACAGTCCATGAACTGTCTTCAAAAATGTAAGCAGTTACTGCAAATAGAGAATATATCCTTTGAGGAAGGAAAAGCAGCAAGAGATTTAAACTGAATCAAGGGTACACTACATTTTCCTCAGGGTGCAGAGCAGTTACACTTTCTGGTTTTAGTTGGACATGAATCATTGCTGCTCAAATATAATCTCAATATTTTATTCTTAATTATCCTATGTGCATTTTTCTCTACCACCTTGGAAAAGTAAAACATATAGTCAAAATATTGCCAACAAGATCAGCGTTTACTAGTACCTTATTTTCTGTACACCTCAATTTACAGCATTCCTGTCTACTTCATACAGTTGTTGTGAGACCTACTCAAAACACCTGCTAAGCTATTTGAAAAGTGCGAGTAGCATAATTTTATTAATACATAATGATATTGCATATATTTGTTAATAGTACATCTCAATATATGTTTAATAGTGGTTTTTTTATATATTATTAACAGAACCAATAAAAAATGAGAAAAATGAGGCCCCAAACTGTGTCCCTGCTTTCATCAGAAATTTTTCAGTCTGGTATCTTTTAGTCATCTGTAATTACACAAAGCTCACAAAAAGGTTGTTGGGATTGTATTCTAATAACTAAGGAAAGAGACAGGGCCAGTAGAGTCATGCAGGCATGTCAACAGATCAACATCAATAACCTACTTTTCCAAAAGAGCAATGTAGTCAATAAAACATAAAAGAAAAGCATTTTAAAAATTTAAAAGCTTTTCTAAATACAGAAAGTCCATATTATGACAGCATCTAGCCACTCCAGGATGCACATTACCAAAGCATGAAAGCACTGCTGAGGTGACTGAAGTCACTCTGCCTTTAGTCTTGTGTCTCCCAGCACACCCAAGGCAGACATTAATGGCTTAATGTGTTATTGCCTAATTAAATGATTAAATGCCTTGCATGTGAAAGACTATCAGTTAAGTGGTAGGTTCTGGCACACCTCACCCTGAAAACACATTAAAAGCACTTGCCATCTGAAAAGAAAAGAAATGAGGGCACAAACATTTGGGTCTACACTACAGAAAATGAATCCAGTAAAAAGTGTCAAAATTTAATGGCAGTGATAGTGAGTGCACAAAATCACGAACTTGCTTTCAAACTGTCAGAAGGGAATGAGGAAAGAAGAAAGAAAAAAGCCTGGATTCTTATGTAAACCAGGTGGCAAATGCCTTCTAAATCTCTTGCAGGCAGTATCTGTGATGTTTTGTGGAAATGCATGATAACACAGAGGTAAAATCTAATCTTTGTACCAGGCATTTCAATGTGCACATTTTCACTAATAAAATCATTGCTGCTTGTGGTTTGACTACACCTGCTGCACAAAACATCAAAAATACACCATAGCTATACCTTAGTGAAATTGTCTTGCACTTTAAGGGTGGATTAGCATCATCTAGAGATTGCTAAGACTAAGAAAACTGTATTATCTCCCCTTTTAAGTCCAGAAAACCTAAACTCACAGTCCACACCACAGAAGATTACTAAGAGGTATTGCTTAAGACTGGGCTTAATCACAAAAAAAAAAAAAAAAAAAAAAAAAGGGCTAAATGGTGCAGTTCATCACCTGGTTCTCCCAACTTCCACAATTCTTGTATTTCAGTGGCAAAACTGAGATGGGATTGCTTAAAGCAGAGCACAGCCCTAACTCTTGTCAACTGTACAGAAAACCACTCAGCAGCTGTCTTTGCCCCACTGGAAACTTCAAAAAACTACATGCAGTGCTAAAAGAGAAGTCAGAGGAGCCCTTGAACCTGATCCACCCAAAGTCACAGAAGCAGCAGAAACCCAGCCAGTGGCAAATATTTTCCTTTGAAGCAAAGCTGAAAAGAGACAGTGCCCAAGGTAACAGCACATGTGTTTAGGTTGAACACTTAAAGCATATGCAGACTTTATTTTAGAGTTTTTTCTAAAGACAAAAGCTTGAGGATGACATTGACTTTAGGCAGAAAATGCTGTAACAACCACATGAGGTCCCTGGTCTCCACACAGTTGGCCATGTACAGTTGTGGATGTCCCAGAAGCCAGGAGGTTGAGCAGCAGGATGCCAAGCAGCAGCACCACAAAGAAAAGTGCATTTCTGCCAGCAGAGCAGAAAGCTGAGCTTCACAGCCAAAAATTGCCTGCTCTGCTTTTAAAGACAAGACCACAAGGCATTTCTGCCTACCTGGACATAGCAAACTCCATGTTTGGCTGTAAGAAACAGGATGCCTCAGTTCAATAGCTCCCTCAGGCAGAGGGAGCTCAGTGTGTCACAACTCAAGAGAGGATCCTGACTGGAGATAGGCCTGGAACAGGTGACCCTTCTCTCATCTAAGCCCACTAACAAAGCTAACATCATGGTTGCTTTGCATTCTTGCTTTATTTTGTAGAATAACATGTTACAGAAGATGAGTTGTTGCTCAGTGAGCAAAGGAACATTACAAATTCCTAAGCCCGAAATGCAGCCACTGCCACACAGGCACTCACATCCCAGCACCCCATAACATCATAGAAAGACTTGGGTGGGAGGGGATCCTAGAAGTCATTGATTTCCAGCTCCCCTACCTTCCACTAGGCCAGGTTACTCAAAGCCCCATCCAACCTGGCCTTGAACACCTCCAGGGACGGGGCATCCACAACAGTATCTCAAATGTCAGGTTTTGGGTGTTTGATGTGAAGAAACACTTATATTAAAGATTCTGTAGCTGTAGATTGTTTTTTTAAAGCTCTAACACATCACAGCTACTCTTGAACAGTTTCAGTTATGACTGCTATGAACTATAGCCTGAAGTTTCACTCCGAGCAGTGAGGGCCAGGACGATGTGCTGTGTTATATTCCTGAAAGGCATGTTACCATCTGAGCACGACAGGAATGCCCTAACATGACTTACCTTCACTGATTATGATCATCAGTGAAAGCTGCTAAATTTGGCAAGTGTGAGTCATTTTGGAGGCTATATATATGTGAAGAATTGATTGTCAGTCTTTGTATTCTCCTTGAGTTTAAAATATTGAAACAATGATCTGCTCTCTNGTGAATAAACTCAGCCAGTCTCCCCCTCTTGAAGTCCCACCTTTCTTCTCCCTGCCTTCGCTGTGCCCAGCTCCTGGTCGGCAAGAACCTCACACAGTGTTGCCGTGGTGCCCAGGGCTGCCCGCAGCCGTGCGACACGGGGCAACCACCGCTACACTCTCTCAATGAGCTGCTGAGTTTACAGGGAAGGTAAAATACAGGCACTTACCTGAGAAGGTCACATTTTCATGATAGAAAATAAGAATGGGAGAAATTTAAAGGAAGTAGAGGGGTTTTTTTCATTTCCCTGATCTCTTTCTTTAAAATCAGATATCCCCAAAGCATTCATGATAGATTTTAGTCTGGTCTGTTTTCAAAACCCTAGACTGCATAATCTTCTCCCAGAACAGTCACATGTGCTGGTAAACGCTTGTATTTACTATAAGAAAATATTACAGTTTGTCTACCTTGAAATTGGATGCAGTTTAAATTCACAATTTCTTATCCTGTCAGTACAGCACATAGAAAATAGTTTCTCCTGGTTTTGCAACTTTTTCATCTATTTGAAGACCGGTTCCCCTTTCCATTTGTTGTAGATTAAATAATTCCAAATTCTTCAAGATTTAGTCATAAAAGTTTATTCTGTCATTACTAGGCTCATGATTTTTCAATGAACTACTTTAGTTTTGATGCCTCCCTAGCAGTTTATCAAGCATTTCAGCAAGCCTTTCTCACATCAAGTAGAGCAAATGAGTACTTCACAGTATGCAAAAAATTCCCATCACTTTCTCTTTCCACTAGATCTCTATGCTGTGGTCCAGCAGAATCAGCATTATCTTCTAGTCCTTTTTTACTATGCTTCTCATCCTTACTTAGCCTGTTGTTTCCAAATGTGGGGTTTTACCGCTTTCTATCCCTGCCTTCCTCTGATATCCTGTATTTCGTGACACCAAAGTTCATCCTGTTCATAATTTCCTTTGGGTTTTTTTTGTCCAGAGCACTTTTCCAATTCACTAAAATAATTCTGAATTGACATTGTCCTTCCTTATTCTGAGCATCCTTTCCAGCTTAACACTGTTTGCAAACACTACCACACCACTTCCATCACTATTNTCGCTTTCTATCCCTGCCTTCCTCTGATATCCTGTATTTCATGACACCAAAGTTCATCCTGTTCATAATTTCCTTTGGGTTTTTTCGCTTTCTATCCCTGCCTTCCTCTGATATCCTGTATTTCATGACACCAAAGTTCATCCTGTTCATAATTTCCTTTGGGGTTTTTTTTGTCCAGAGCACTTTTCCAATTCACTAAAATAATTCTGAATTGACATTGTCCTTCCTTATTCTGAGCATCCTTTCCAGCTTAACACTGTTTGCAAACACTACCACACCACTTCCATCACTATTGAAAATCCTGAGTGGTGCCAGCCCAGGAGACAGTGTGAATACAAAGGTTGCAAGCAAGTCAGTAGCGGGAGAATTAAAATGTCCTTATGCTTTCCCACAGACATTAAGAAATGGAGGGCCTTTTGCTTTGCTCATCCGAGGTCACAATCATGATGCGTCAACGCACAAGGTTCAACAATGTTCCTATTTGCAATTTGATACTTGTTCAGCTTATCAAATTTCAGTTATTCTTGTAAGGACTGCAGAACTAGTCCTTATGCTGGATGGATTGGCTTCTTTTTCACTGACTCACCCAAACAGTAGACTATTTTTCAGTGTTATTAAAAATATAATCTCCTTAGTTCACGTCCAGCAGAAAACAAAAACAGAGGTCTGTTTCCATAAAAGAAGTTCTGAAACATTACATCATACTCAGGCCTCTCATTGGTTTAGTACCACTCAGCTTTGTCCCTGACATAATATTTAAACTAGATGACTGGGCAACAGGCCCTTTAGAACTGCAAGTCAACCCTAATAAACTTAGACTAGTGATACAAAACAAATCGAGTCTGACTGCTGTAATGCATGCTGGTGGCGTAATTTGTTTCAGGGAAATCAGAAGTCTAGTGCATTGGTCAAGGTCACTGCTATGATGATGCTCCCTTCCTTCATGCTCCTGCTGTTTAAGTGATGAGCGCTAAGATAATGAATCAGATTAAACATTTTGGTGACACTTTTGATTATGCTCCTTCCTCAGAAAAGTCATCAGATTTTGGCTGGTGGTTGGCAATCAGCTTTGGAAAGGCAGCAAATTTCATGGACATAAACTGTCCTTTTTTTGTAAAGCAGTGACCTAACAACCGCAACATACACCCTTGGGGCCAGAAGGCTTGATTATTGTAATTCTGTCCTAGCAGGACCTTCCCTGTGCCTGCAGCTTGCAGGGGGTTCAGAAATGTGTACGTGCACTGAAGTAAGCATCGCAACCTTACTCAGAACTGTAATTTCCTATGGCAATACTTTTACCTCAGTCAGTGGACCTGCTCCCAGTCACTTCCCAGTGGCAGAGTTTGGGAAGCAAAATCCTACAGTAGAAAGCTCTCCCTGTTCCCACATACTCCTCTGTTACTTCTCCAAGACCTGACACCCATGCAGGGACCCAGGATGTGAGTGTACATGTGTCTGGGCTATGTGGCAGAAGTACAGCCACTTGGTTCAGGAGGGTCGTGGTGAAAAGATGCTGCCACCCGTTCGTGCAGCTCCTCTGAGCCACTGCCAGCTGAATCAGCACAGCTCCACAGCCTCTCCCAGCCTCGGCACCCGCAGTGTCACAGTGAATTGTGTGCCCTGTGGTACTGGTAATGCACGTGCTACAGGGCACACAGTGAAAAAACCCACTGGTTCAGGGTGCAGCCAGTGTGATGGGTGAATGCAGCCACAGCTAGAAAAGACGCCTCGTGTTTGGGTACTGTTTCACTCTGAGCAACATCTTCAACATCTCATCACTAGATGGCGGCGACCTTCACAAATTTCTAATCAATGAGTGCTTTATTCTCAAAAGTGCTTGCCAAATCCCCGCTTTCTCTTTCAAAACCACTAGAACTGCTTTCTTTTCTATATAACAGTTTTCTGCAGAATGCCTCTGCAAACAACGAAGTAGGTCTGTTTTGCAGTACAGATATTCTGAAAAATAAAAGTATATTTCACTAAAACTGCATTATGCCTTTGAAATAAACCCTGTCTTGCTGAACAGAGAACAAACACTGAGCTTACATCTGATTTCTGTTTTTATACTCAAGTCTGTATGGAGAGAATGCTTGTAGTCTTCATATAGATTGATCATTTATGCAGTCCACCTATGTTATTTACATGGGACTATCTCATCAGAGAAAATTCTGTGAAGTCATCCCTTTTCATTCAAGTTACCATTAATTTTTCTAGCTGTTTACAAAAGTCATTTCGCTCAATGTATAGGGAAAAACACAAATCACAAAGAAAGCACATCTATGTAACAGGTCTTCCACATCTCAGAAAGTCCTTTGGCCCTATATAACACACTTGCCAAGTGCCACACTTCTAATATTCACTTCCTTGGTCCAGTTTCACATTCCCTCCTGCCTTGTCTTGCAAGTCACGGGACTACTGTCATTTATGTCCTGCACCAAAAGCCTGCATTGCCACTGGCATTTCACTGATGTATCAGTCAGAGGTATGTCATACATGGGAACCTGGAGCTGAGAAGCAGCTCTAGTACTGCAGAAGCCCAGAATTTGATGCCCCTCAGCACACATGATCTGAAGTACCTATCTGGAAGATGCATACATCCCAGTAGCAGGCTTGTACCACAAGTCCTCCATCCCATCATCTGACCTAGAATAGAAAAGGCACATCCACTTCATGAGGAAGCAGTCATGAGCCTCAGGAACTGAGTAACAACTGCTAGGCATTTTGTCTTTTTCATTGCTGTGCAAAAGCTGGGGCACAGTGACACGGAACAAATCTCCTCAAGTGGCAAAGGGACTGAGCAGACCTCCAGCTTTAACCACGCTACTGAGATCACATCAGATCTGAAGCCAATTCAAAGTTTAGCTCTGGATACCAATTTAATGACATCAGCAAGGGTGCAAAGGTAGTTTACTCTGGTTCTGAAGCTCAGAGCAGAACCGCTTCCTGCTAAGAAGAAAATTCACCTAACTGCATGCCAGTTCAGAACAGATCTTACATTGCTGAGCACAAGGTACGCATTGGAAATATATGGCAAGAGCTAAACCTAAGACTAACAAACTGAAAGAAATCATGTTTGTTAAAATAATTATCTGTTCTATTGCTGAGATTTTTTTTGCATATAATTATGCAAAATATACATAATAAGACTAAAGGTTAAGCTTTTCAAAAATAATTCTTTTCACTACATACATACAGTCCTGTAACATCACAGCTATTTAATGTTTAATTAAATTATAGGAAAAAATCTATCTAATCCTTACTATCATATTTTGTAGTTTAAGGATAGATTTCTTTCATTGGTGCCTGTGACAAAACCGAATTTGAAGCTTAAGACTGAGACTTTTGAGACTCTTCCTCAAAGTTTGTCACCTAAGAAGCCACTTCAACTTGATCAGTTGCAAACAATCTATATATATATGAGAGACCTTTGC
Source organism: Illadopsis cleaveri (assembly GCA_013399915.1). Classification (NCBI taxonomy): domain Eukaryota; kingdom Metazoa; phylum Chordata; class Aves; order Passeriformes; family Timaliidae; genus Illadopsis; species Illadopsis cleaveri. The sequence goes on along the minus strand of VXBB01004582.1, from coordinate 624,799 downwards.
AAGTCAGAGGACAGGCTCAGCCATGGGTGGCTGATTATGTGGGTATAGCCCAGGAACACATGGAGTAAAGACCACAAAATAAGGCAAGTATGCAGTGATCCTTCTTCCCCAGTGTCCATCAGCTGATCTAACACTGATGTGGCAACTGATGCTCATGGGCACAGCTCACATTCAGTCAGAGGGAAAGATTGCCATTGTCTTCCTAACATTCCAGTCTCTGGAATTCTACAAGGTAGAGTAATATGATATTTTATATCTCAATTTGTGAGGCTTTCCTCTCTCTCTCCACTTCACTGTAAGAGAAGAGACTATCTAGTCAGGGAACACAGTCCCCTTGTTTGATGGTGGAGTAAATTTCCTTCTGAGAATCCCATTTTCATCTTTTTATTGACTACAGAGACTCTTTATATGGGCATCCCTCTGAGGAGCCTGAATTTGGAAGAACTTGCTTAAGTCCTTTTTAATAGTGCATTTTGCCTTCAATCTCTGTAAATAAGCAGGCAAAATTTATGTATTCTCTTGTATTTTAAAGAAAAACTGCTTTGAATTTTAATAATTTTTTTGGGAATGAATGAATTTTAAGGGAAAATATTTACTTACACTGAGCAGAGAAAAAAGATGGGAATGATATCTGCAACCTTCCCATAAGATATGATGTTGCTCTTCCAGAACTGCAGCAATGTTCATGATATATTTATTAGGAGCAGCCCAAAGTAAATAGATTTCAGTATATCAGAAACATTTCAGTTGCTCAAGCTACCATTAAATCAGACCAAACCCTATCAGACAATTGAAGGTCTAAGGTTTGGTCCTAATACTTCTGAACTGACCTCAATTGCCAAGAGTCACTTGTCTCAAAACCAAAATGCCACAAGTTGTGACAGCCAGAAACTGTGAGACACTTATCCTTGCAGCTTGTTCTAAACCATGTAGCACTTCAGACTGAAGAATGATCTCAAACACAAACACTTTTATAATTGAAAAAATATACTGATTTGTATTTTAAAGTGCAAAGAGAATTTTCCATCCTAAAAACCTCATATTGCTCAATTTTGCCCTGTTTAAACAAAAATTTCAGCATCTGTATTTTATACTCTTCAGAGCGAACAGCTTGACTCAAGACTTGAGTCTATATATATAAAGAGAGTGTTGGAGATGTTCAGGAGAAGATGAGATGAGAAGCCATCACTCAGCCTGATGCAAAAACATATTTTTGCCACACACCTATTTGATCATCCAGTAAGGTACAGATCAGATCAGAGTCCTAGTGTACCACCAGCATTCCTTGGAAAGTATCAGTCACTAAGAATTGACTTAGAAGTCTAGACTGAACCCACAAATGGATCTCTGTGGCCCACTTCCACTTTGTTTGGAACCCAAACACTAGCAAGATCTGCAGCTTTGGAGGGTCAGCATCATGTCCTGGTTTAGGGCAAATTTGGGAGGAAACCTCTGAATGGGGTTCCTCTGGAAAAGCAAACCCAAACGGCCCCTCGCCCAGCTGGTCTGGGAAAAAGAACTTCCTCAGAGAAAAGTGGAAAAAAATATTTAACAAACAAAGTGCCTACAAGCACAAAGAATGACTAATATGAAACAATACGACCTTTTGTTGCTCTGAAGTGAGATGTTAAATTCAGAAAGTCCTTGCTGTGGGTGTAGCTCGGCTCTCTCAGTCTCTTATCAGTCCCTCTGGAGGTCTAGGCCCCGGTGGGCCACAGTTGTGAGCTCCCGATGCACCTCTGGGTTTTTCAGTCCAGAGCAGGTTTAAACAGTCCCAAGAAAAAGAAAAAAAAACAGTCCAGGAGTTTCTCTGCTTCAGCTAGCTGAAACTAACTAAAAGCAAAGAGGTCTCTGTCCCACAGTCTGTCTGAGCCTCAGAGGAACACACAGTCCAGAGAAGGAATGCAGAGGAGTGAAGGCTGTTTTCAAAACAAACTCTGTGCTTCTTTCTCCCCCTTCACTCTCAGAACCAGTCTTAAAGGTACAGAACTTAACGTACAGCATAAACAGAACAGATGATTGGGGACACAAACATCAGAAAGTCACCCTAGGAAACATCATGTAAAGTTCTGCTCCCAAACACAACAAGAAAGAAGCACAGCCATGCTGAATATACATTTCAACACAGCTTATATCCAAGCATAACCTGAGTACTTTTGAAATTAACATTATAATTTTAACCTTATGATATTATCAAGCACATATACTAAAATTGGAGCAATACAGAGAATATTAGCAGAATGTTAGAATATTTTCTACCTGAAAGGAAGTTGTAACCAGATGGGAGTTGGCCTCTTCTCCAAGGCAACCAGTGACAGGATAAGAGGATATAGTTTCAAACTGGGCTAGGGGTGGTTCAGGTTGGACATCAGGAAGAATTTGTTCACAGAAAGGGTTGTAAAACATTGGAAGGGACTGTCCAGGGAGGTGACGAAGGTGCCATCCCTGGTGGTGTTTAGGAAACAACTGAAGATAGCACTTAGTGCCATGGTCTAGTTGACAAGGTGGTGATTGCTCAAGGTGTTGGACTCAATGACCTTAGAGCTTGTTTCCAACCTAGTAATTCTGTGTTTCTGTGAAATTATTACACATCCTAAAATAATCGAAAGCTATTATCTTTTTGGAACAGAGTACAGGCTTCAAAGTTTCTCTTACTTCCTCACACACTTAAATTCCTAAAGCTCCACTCTGAAAAACATACTGACATAACCCAGGCAAAAGCACTGCATAGCACAGCCCACAGGTTTACCAAGGTCTGATTGCAATATCAGCCTCAGCCAAGGATGACAATGTTCCAATTTCTATTTATAATTCATAAATTATAAATGGATGCCATCCCCACAATGATAAAGTTGATGACTCAAAGACTGAGTCAAATACACAGTACCTTTATGGCTTTTAAGAAAAGAAAACTCTCCAGTCAAATCAGAAACAGATGGCAACATGGGAGATGGAAAATTCTTCTGCAGGAGTCAACTCTCTTTGCTTTTCAAACCAGCTGTCAAATGTCCTTCTGGTAAAACAGACTTAACAAAATAAAATCCCCCCTTTCTTTACACATACAATGTTCCCTGGAAACATGATGCAAACAGAATGTTTGGTTTTCAAGTAAGACTGCAAAACTCAAAATATTTGGTAGTCTTTTTGTAAAAGTTTCTTCCTTGAGTTTCTCTCACAGAACTTTATTCCTTGGGTTAGTCCCAACATCTCAGATTCCAAATACTTTAATATACTTAAAACTCAACTTTTCTGAGTTTAAGTAATGGTATCACCAATATATTTCTCAGTTCTATTTTATAGGAAGTTTGCATTTGCTTTCAGCAATATAGTGTCACAAGAGAACATCAGTACTTTCAAAAGTGAAGACTAGGAAGACTGTTGAAAAAAATTCTACCTAAATTAAGGTAAGTAGGAAAGCAAAACATTGAGATAAGAAAAGCTTGATTAAATTAATTTCCTTTCCATATTTTTTGTAGAAAACTGAAATATTAATCTTTATATGGATTATTCACTGTTTAGTGAAAGTACCTGTGTGGTTTTAGCCTCCCATCTGTAACTGCAACTTAATGTACGTTACAATCTGTCATGATTTATGGCTCTGGTCTTGAGAAAGAAACTCCATGATGTACCAAAATATTATCTCTTAACCGAGAATTCAGCTTATGGGAAATAATGACACCAGGAAATAATGTAGGATATGCTGGAGCTACTGTGAGTAGCTGTGAGGTATAGTATGGGATTTTTCAGCATTCAGTTCTAAGTCTTCTCATAGAAGATGTCCTCTTGCTACCTTCACTGATGCTCTAAGAGACTTAAGGATCACAATTGCCTCAAACACTGCCAAGGCCACAGAAGGAACTTAACATAATATAAGCCATCACAGCCAGAACCTGAGATAAGAAATAACTGGGACATAAACTTGAGACCAAAAAAAAAATCACCGAGACATGAACTCCTATTTGACTGCACTGTTTTGGTGCCACTGCAAATTCAAGATGTTTATTTTCATCTGTTGTCGTCATAACACTTGAAGTCACCAAGAATACCCAGTTCGCATGATGAAGTTAAAATAAAACCAGATAATCTGCTCTTACTATATCAAATCCCAGTGTGAAAGGTTTAAATCCCTCTATACAGTTACTTGTTTTGTCCAAAGAGATGCTGATATCCCATACCTTGTAATTGACAATGACTTACTCAAAAATTCTATCAGGTACATGATGTGAATGAAAACATCCTGTTACTTTAACAGCAAATTGAACCTGCGCTGAAAAGATGCTTTGGGCAGTAATATGAGATTTTAGTTCATTTCTTTGGCAAAATAAAATGTAAAACAAAGAGGCGGGGGGGAAGGAGGGATTGGGAAGAATCCATTGGTAACACCACAGTTAAAAAAAAATAAAAATAAAGAGGAAGCCTCCAGAACTTTAAACTTTTCATTTCTATGAAAACTCTTGAAATCTTTTTTTAATATATGCAGAGAGAAAGCTTCTAGAAACATAGTAGAAAACATGACACTATAATCCCCATTTCCCCCTCCAAGACCTCATTTAATATTCAACTTTAAAACAAAGACAGGAAAGAAGTTTAAAGGCCTTAGAGTAAATTCCATCTATTCCTTTTTTTTTCCCGAGTTTTTTTAAGTTGTGCCTATGCATACAGCTTTTATCTTTTTTTTTTTTCTTGCTTTTAAAATGTGCTGGTCAAATGCACCAGAAATTAAAACCATGTGAATTTGCCTCAGATGTAATTTGAATTCTGTCATGCCTGAGCACTCAAAATTTTGTAAGTATGAAATTATAAAACATAAATGTCATATGTTTTCATGTCACTCCATGAATGCCTACACTGGCATATCAAGACATCTATCCTCAAGAAATACCCATATTGACGTATTAGAAAAGCAAAGGCAGGTTAACAAGTAATCAAGGATATGCATGATGCAGGGCACTGAGTTCCTTCAGATTGCTAGGTCATGCAGGAAAGCAGAAGGCGAGTCAGAAAGACTTTCCACAATGCATCTGTCATGTTTCTTCAGGAAAATATCCAAATTTCCTTAAAGTATACTTAGTCACATCAAAGCATTTCTAGAGAACACAAATAGTTTAACAGAAAGGCAATAGGTTTTAGCCTTGTATGTTTGAAGGCACATTTTTAACCTATCTCCATTATTTACTTTTTCTTCAGTACTGGGCTGCATCACTTTCATCCATGTGCCCTTGATTGGGAGCTGGTAATCACCATTTTTGCAAACCTCTAGCACAAAAGCTATAGATATCTTTTTCCCCACTCCAACAAATCTGAAACCCAGGGGACTATGCCTAAATAGCATCCGGGAATCTGGCACTAAGTATTCTAACAAGATCACATTAGATGCTGGGGAAGAACAACGAGGTCTAACCACAGGATCTCCCTTCTGTGAGTGCTACAGTACAAGGCCTGAATTTGAGTCTGCTCCAGCATAAAGCTGGATAACAGCTCTTGCATCAGCAGCTGTCCAGTATGAAGTTCCTGGGAAGGGTAAAGGAGATCTTATTCCCTCTCTCAAAACCAGGCAGGATAGCTTCACAAGAACAGTTGTTACTACTCTAAATGCACTGACATGTCATAAAAAAATATTCTGTACATCTATAACATAAACAATCCATACAAGAGTTCAAAATAAAAACAAATTTGTTCATTAAAGGCACACATAAGAGATTTTCGGCCTCACCATCCTTCTTGTTGCACCATTTTCTTAGACATTTTGGAAAACAGACAGGCAATACAGTCTACCTCATAGTAGGATTCCTTTGAGTCCAAGAACAGCATGAAATGAAAAACATTTTTATGTGTGAGTCTAGAATAATACCATTGCAATATTTACTACTCAAACTGTAAACTCCTAAGAAGTGATCTCTAACAGGTCTTTGGTCCACATCAAAGAAAAAAAAAAAAACCCAACCAACATAGATAATTTAAAGTCCTGGATTTGGAACATGTATTTTCCCACACAGGATAGCCTGTGGTACTCCAAACACTGCTAGAACCAGTCTGTGAGCATCATGACTGACTGTTTAGCTTCCATTCCTGCAAATGTCAAGCACAGAAACTGAGTGAATGCAAACAAGCTGTATTCTCATCCCCTCAACTACTTTGCCCATCCAAACTCTTATGGAGGCCCTGGTCTACCTTTGACAATTTTGTGACTTTTTCTCATTGTCTGCCAATTCCAGATCTAAAAACCTAGCCACCATCCATTTTCTGAGCATTTATGGATGATCTCCTTTCACTAACAAGGATCAGCTAATCTCTCATTCCCATCATACCAACCTACTGAGGGCCATGAGGGAAGCCGGGAGCTTGCTCTTCTTGGAGTCATTCTCAGCACCAAGCACAATGTCCCTTCCTGTTCCTCACCTTTGGCAGTGCTGAGCAAGAAATAATCTGTCACTTGTAAAATGGATTAGAGAAAAGTATGTGTTTATGTAAATTCCAGGGAAATGTCTTTAGAAGTAATTGCTTGAAGTGATTGGGAATGCTGATGGAATTAGATTGCTGTTGTGATTTTTTTTCTGTTCTACAAGGAAAACCTTGAGTACCTGGGCTTAGTACAATATTTTGCATATCAAATAGGTATCAAGTTGCTAGCACTAAAACATTCTGCAGTGCAGCCAAGCAGGCATCTTTCCATGAAGTATGAAATAAGAAACCAACTTAACCTGAGCAAAACAAAGGCTTCTTCAGCTTTCTGAAGTCCTTCTTAACATAAAATACTGACAAATTTAGGGCATGCAAGTTCTTCTAAAAATTTCACTGTATGTGAATACCAGATGTCAACTTTCTATAGCACTAAAAAGTTACTACAGCATTCAGATTTTCACGAGTGGCAGCAAATGTCACCATTGTGCCTGCAACTACATGCTGCGTGTAGCCAGGCTAAGAGCTCTGGGTTCCCATTGTTTGTTTTGGTCTGATCAGAGTTGACACTTTCAGTAAGGATAAACAAAACAGCTCTATAACTGTTCTCATACTTTGTTTATCAATAGTTTTCTCTTACTGCATTGCAGCAGACCAATTATTCTCTTGGTGTCTGTCGCTCCCAGCACATTTTGGATGTCTCTAGCTTGTTGTATCTCATTTTCTTCCTTTGGCATTTCTGATGTTATCTTCACTTGCTTATGCTATCCTTTTATAACCTCCTTTAAAATGAAAGACTCAGTCTGAATTGTGTGTTCCCTTCTGTACGTCAGGGCAGAGTTTCCATTGTCTGAGTTTTCAATGAATCTCCTTTTTTGTCTCTCCATCTCTGCCCACCACAACCATTTTATTTAATTCTTTTGTGTATAACTATCGAGTTTTATTTGTGTTTTTTAGAAATCCTGACTCTGCCATGATGTTGTAACTGCTTCCCTTTTACTCCAGCTTCCTCTGTAACACCTTTCCTTTATCTTACTTGTTTTGCACTGGTATACTCAAAAATATTTGGAGTTAACTTGGTTTTTAATTTGAGCTAATCTTTTAATCATCTAAGTGTATTGAGCTTTTTAGGAGGGTTATTTTTTTTTCTTTCCCTTTACTGAGCTCAAGACAAAAGCTGGACTGCTCATTTGCCTTACGGGTAGAAAGTAATTTTTTTTCTCCAGCTTGCATCTTAGTTCACACTACTGGGGAAAACTGTGCTTCAAAAGCCATTTTTCCAGCCATAGGTACTTAGATATTTCTAAATGCTGAGTGTATTACTTATAATTGCTGGACAAAATACCATGCAGACTGTCAGTGTTTTAAGGGCCTACCTTGTTTCTTGATGTTTGTTGTGCAAGGGCTGTAAATGTGCACCCTGGTAGAGTGGTAAGGTCAGCAGGTCCACATATGGCATTTTTTATGTATCATGCAAGCCATACAGCCTTCTGCCTTCTGTTTGGAGGAAGTGCTCCTCAGAGGAGCCTGTGTCTGCTGGACAATACTGAGAACAGACAGAGTGAGACTAATGTGGTCCAAGAAAGACCTGCTCTGTACCGTACCTTGAGCAACAAAGTGCAAACAGATGTTTCTGGACTGTCATTACCTGGAAAGGATGTGCCACTCAGGCAGTCAAACGTTTCTTCAGACATTGACAAGATATAGCACTGGGTGGTTCACTGCTGGATTCATTCATCTTCTTATCCTTGCCTTGGAGAGGACACGCAGCCTCAGTTGTGAACTTCTCATGCCAAGCAGTGCTAACAGCTTCTGAATCTGCCTGTCCAACTCTGTCATTGCTTAGCAACCACCTTGCCCTCAAGAACAGCAGGACCTGGGAGGACAGAGACAATGCCACTGCTACTAGAACTTATTTTTGCTCATAAAGTCTCTTCTTGTCTCCTAACTGGTCCTCTGTTCCTGTTCCTCTACCAAGTATTTATATTGCCTTTATTATCTGTTCCAGCACAGAAACGCACACTTTAGTCCCAAGTTCTTTGTCTTGAAGACTGTTGAAGCTGATTCAATTCCTGCCAATAGCATAAATAGTACACTAGTCCATGTCAAAGATGCCTATTATGTTGGAATTTCTTTTGCATTCAAGAAGTCCTAGATGGTTTTGACTCTGAAAGCATCTTCCTTCAGTGTATCATCATCATCATCATCATCATAATAACAATAATAATTACACAACCCCTCTACATACAGAGACAAGATGTTTTGCTTTTCCTAACAAATTTACTGGTTTGTGACACTTATTGGTATGTCATATCATCTCCGCTGCTTGAGATATGTTCCTCAGAGCCATCATAACTGGCTTTCCCTGTACACAATATTCCAGTGTCATTATGGGGCATAGTCATAGAAATTGAAGGATGTTATGGCATGGTACAGGGAACAGTTTAAATGGGAATTTCCTCCTCTGGAAGGCCACACTTTTACACAAAGCCAGTAGAAGTACTCTTTACAGAAACTGCAGAAAACTAATGACAAAATAAAACTATATGGATCAAGCTTCAAAGAGTAATCTCAAAAGGGATGGGTTTTCAGAGAGGAAAGTAAGGTACATGTTATTTGGAAATCAGATGTTGCAATTATTAGTTACAGTCACAAAATCTCAGTCAGTAGTTTCATACTTTCAAGATTTTCCAGCTGCTAATTTGCACGTTTTTGGAGTTTTTTTCCCCAGTTCATGTTAATACATGCTACCAAAAAAAAAATCCTGTATGAGTCAGGAAACATAATTTCAATGAAAGTCTAAAAAAATCATCCAAAAAAATCTCACAGAGTGAGAGAACAAGGATTTTGAAACACTACTGCAGCTATCTCCACATCCATCTCCCTTTTCAGGAAAACTAGCAAAGTATGAGGCTCTTAAATGCAAAATTATATTTTTCTCTATAGCTTTTTATTTGCAGATAAGATAAGCATCTGCAATTTTTGATGGAGTTGTGAATGAAAGTGCCCAACCTAAATCTCAACAGTTGTTAAAATGGGTGACTGATTTGCACCCGGCCAATTTGTTGTAAAGAAATAAATTTTAAAACAAATACACTTCAGATTGTAGCACAGCAAATGGCTTTACCAGCTCTCTGTAAGAATAGTCTTAAAGCTTTTCTAGCAGAGTACAAAATACAGTGGTTTTCCATTTTGAGCAAAAGCAAAAATTCATGCAAGTTATTGCTGTAAAACAGTGAAGAATTTTTGCATACCTCACAAGTTTCAAAGGACAAAAAAAAATCCACCTTAGCAAGATATGTACATGCTAGATAGCCTACCTAAAGTAATCCAATTCAGTGTAATTGTAATATGAAAATACAGAAAATGAACACCACGAAGAAGTAGTGATGTGAAGTTCCACAGTGACTTAGAAATAGAGAAGGGAGCAGAAACAGGCATCCTGGGCTTTTTCTCACAGTGCAGTCCATGGGGAAAAGCAGATAGCAACTTCACTAAATCTTAAGTACTTCAAGACTGTGAATAAAAGCATCACAACATAAATGAGGCTTTGATTATAGAGTCACTTAAGAATCTTTGTAAATGTTATATGTGGCTCAAGATATTTTTTTCAGGTTAACACTAGGCACATTCCACTGACTGGTGAAATAATCATAGGGCACAGTAATGTTTAATGATCTGTTTGAGAGCATTCATAGCATGTAATACTAATTAAACTTCACTGCATTCTTATTCCTTAATGATTGACCTGTAACATTGTACAGCGATGGGAAAGATTTACCACTCCTGTCGTTCAAAGATACAAAGATTTCCATGTTTCCTGCAGGTTTTAATGAGCAGCCAAACATAATTCTGAAAACAAAGCTAATGACCACTTAAAAATTCTCCCCAAAATTTAGTGCAAGATAGTTTGCATTTCAAGCAGGTAGGCTTTTAAGTATATATGCACAGTTTCATAGTTTCATTTATGCCTACCAGCTTCTGAAATGTTCAAAAGACAACCTGTAATCAGGTATTTGAAAGACAAGCTTTTGAACATCAAGTAACTTGCCCTATGTTTTGGCATCTGTTTGATCGCACTGTATTTGCAAATGAAGAAAAGCACTCACTGAAAAGCATATGCAAAAAGGAGCCTGAGTGCATAAAGCTGAAGTTAAATAGATCCTTAGATTTGTCCACCCAAGACCTACTTCCCAGTTTTGAATATCTGCTCTCTGGAGAAGGCTCACCTCTCAAACAGGAAGTTGCACAACCGCCTAAAACTCCACCTCCAGAAGGAAACACATGTGTAAGGGGGCTGGGCAAGGCAGTGCTCGCACATCATCAAGCTGCCATACAACCCTGCACATTTTTTGTGTACCTCTGAGGTGGGTACGTGCCTGTCACGCACCCCAGCTGCCTCAAGATGCCATGATGATGGCAGGTGGGCTGCTCCACCGATAAAAAAGCATTAACAACACAGTTTGTAGCCAGCTGGCAAAGGTACTATGTGACAGGTCAGGAAGGGAGGCCCCAGTTAATTTGGGAAAGGCCAACAGCAGGAACTCCTTCTGTGAGTTACCCTGGGAGTGCTGGGGAAAGATGCTCCCTGAGAGAGGCAGTGTCTAAATGAAGGTACAAAGATAAATGTACTGCCCTGCTTTGCTTGTCAAACTGGATGGACACAAAATCTACCACTGAAAAGCTGGATAGTTGCATGAAGGATGATTCGTGTGACACTTGATTTGGAGAGCATTGCTACTGCATGGAATTACTATGCCCTAAAATTGAGGGGGCATACAGAAGATGAGCTAGCTCTCTGTAGGTGATCCCCTTAGCTCCTTCTACAGCTGATGGACAGAGATAGGCATCTCTAGAAAATGATTACTTTCATCCCAAAACTAACAGGCGAGGTAAACTACTTTCTTAGCATGCCCATTTCTCCACAACAGATGCAAGAAATTCTGGGCAATTAGCTCAGAGGTAGATCTCTAAAGTGGAGTGAGATGAACTCCACATATCATTATCTACAAAAGCAATCCTGCCTATAATTACCAATAATCTATCATCACAAATCTTACCTGTCTTGCCTTTTTTTTTTTTTTTCTAAAAAGAAATGCCGTGTATTTAGAGCCCAAAAGGCAACCAGGCAGCATTTAAATCAGCAGGTCTTCCCCAAAAGAGGTATTTAATTCAGTCTCTGATGTTCATACATTTCCTTCATGCTGTATTTTGCCACAAAACAAATGCAGAAAAATAGGAGAACAATCCGTCTTATGCAATGCCATCTCAAACCCCTGACCTCACTCCTTTTCCTGCACAATTCAAAAGCCAAAGGAAGAGGAACAAAAAGCTCCCACCAAAGCTCCAGCAAAAAACATTTTCTCATCATGTTGCTATGGCCTTTCATAGTTCCCCATAGTGACTGCCACTGCTTTAGAGAGCTGTGCAGAGAAGCAAGAAAAACATATCTGGTCCTGTGTCACCTCAGGTTCAGTCCTCTGTTTTCCATTTTGAGTAACTATCAAATTGAGAGTACAGTGCACTTGAACTAATTTCCCCCTTTCAAATACTAGTAATAAAAGGAAACTTACCCTGTGTCATTTTCCACATGCAGAAAATAAAAGAAGATCACTTGCACCCAGAACAGTCTTCACAGAAAGGAACAGTGGTGTCAAAGGCCTCAGTGTGCTTCCAAATACTTATTAGTGCTACAATATCAAAATACATGTTTCACAGGCAAGTGAAAACAGAATTTTATTCTGTGATGTGGATAAGAGATCAGTCAGATACATACCTTTTACTGGCACTGCACTGAAAGGCAAAGTTTGACAGGAAAGGCAGATGGCATGATTTCTGGCAATGCCATTAGGCATTTTCTCTCTGTCATAAATCAGTAGTAAATAACACACTGTTTTTCTGGAAAGGTAGTTCAGAAAATAATTTCTTTATTGCCATAAATGAAAGCAACATGGGACATCTACAGCTTGGTAGAATTGATTAGTTAAATTGTAGTATGTGGTGCTGACTTCTCAGTCAACATTAAACTACTTCTGAAAATAAGATTAGAATCTCAACTCTTTTAGTGGTCTTTAGTTATTTTGAATAAATAACTCAGCCTTTCTTGAGTTCATAGAATCAAAACTGAAGTTCATTTTGGATTCAAAAAGGGAATGGACCCATAAAGGCTCCATTACGAAAACACTGTTCACCACAAAGCATAATCAACTAAAAGATGAAGGAGCACAAATAGAGGCACTGTGTTTCCTGATCAGTAAAATTACCTGGCAGAGAGAGTTTAGAACTGCATTTATTTTTATATTTTTGGAAGGAGTATGGACCAAGTACAGTAGTAGCTTCATCAGAAGTTGTCCTACAACTAAAACACTGAATGGTCTTATATTGCAGTATTATAGTATGATATTAGTTTTGCATTATATATTATATACATGTTTTTCTATAAGAGTTTATGGTGTCCCATTTTAGGTAATATACTCCAAAATACAGTTTCCTTTCCAGAAAATCTGCTAGAAAATTTACTTGTCTGATGTGAAAGACCAGAAGACAAATTGAAGAAAAGTGAAGAAACTTTTTTTGAAAGAACATACAGTTCTTTTGTTTATCTAATGTTTTCTAGATTTGTGGAACCAGAGCAGGAATAACATCTCCCAACAATATTTTTTTCATTCAGAACACACACAAGAAGGTTGGGCAGGAAACATCACCACATGTCATAACACACTGCCCAGCTGTGAATGTCAGTAATAGCAGCTTTCCATTAAGACTGCTGTATTGTGCAATAAAATATTCAAATTGTTACCAGCCCGTGATGCTTACTTTTCCTCAAGTACGGTTGCAGAGCACTACCAAACAAAACCAAATGCTGACATAAATGACAGCCTTCTAGCACCCTGAAATTAATTTTAGTGAAAAAATGATTCATTTTTCATAATGCTTCTAAAGTCATAAATCCCACAAAAGGTATCTGGGCAAGAATGACAAGGAAAAATGCTTTTACAAAAGAGATTTTGCCTATTTCCCCATCCAACAGATAGACGTTTCACCAAGATGACAGGGAGAATTGTTATGATGATGACTTGAAAAGTGCCTTTTACTTGTGAGTCTCTCAGATCACTCCTCCATCCTCAAAAAGTTATCTTGGGAGGCATAAGGTGTGTGTCCTAAGATGTTGCGGTGCATAACTAGGGTTTTTTAATTTTGTATATGTTTCTTGTTTATTTGTTGTAATGGTATGTCCCCTTTGTCCCTATCCCCCATCCCATTTCCCGGTGGTATCTCCCTGACCCATTTGCCCAGGTAGCCCAAGCACCCACCCATGCCCCATTGTCCTCTTAAGCACCCAAGTCTCAAGCCCCCCCCCCATCTCAGAGATTGGTCCGAAAGTTACCCCCTGCTCAGGGTACTCCCGAGGGTACTTAAGGGGATAACAGAGGCCCAGTCTCTCTCTTGCTCTTGCTTCGCCTCTTGCCTCCTCTCCTGCTTCCCTTCGGCTCCGGCCGTGGACCCCCAAGAAATAAACATCTGCTAAACCCACACCGGAGTCTGCTCATTCTTCCAAGGCCTCAGACCATGCTGCCAGGCTGAGATCAGAGCGAACCCACAGAACATTCGTTGTGTCCTGTCCCAAAACAGAGGTAGCCGGAAAGCAGCTCAGGGACGGACACACTAAGAGAGTGGGCTGGCTGCAAGGAGCCCTAGAAAAATCTCATCCAACCTTTGTCTCTCTCTCCCCCCTAGAGGGACATACTCCCCTCTTGCAACTCCATGAACTTTTTGAGGGGACATATGAGGAACAAGTAGAGACTGCACAAAGACTGGGTGTATGGGAGGTGCAGGCAGAGAATAGAATCATGGGATTGTCTAGGTTGAAAAGACCTCTAAGATCATTGAGTCCAACTGTTTACCCAGCACTGCCACATTTACCACAACCACATGTTTTTCAAACACTTCATGGGATGGGGATTCCACCGCTTTGCTTGGCATCCTGTTTTGGTGTCCAATTATCCTTTTGATGAAGAAATTTTTCCTGTTATCTAATCTAAACCTCCACATGCTGTAGAGACGCTCATGTTCTTCCTGCTGGTCTGCTTCCTGTGTAACTGGACACTGAGCAGAGGACTGCCTAATATACTGCAGTGCAATGTGGGTTATGGTACCTTTGCAGGGATGTAAGGAACAACCCATGATCCCTGCTTTCATCAGGAATAACCAGTGATGATTGACAACCACAACTTTCAAACCACCATCCCTTTGGAATGCACAATACATTTGCCAAGTCCTACAGAGCACCGATTTTACTTATTGCAAACTATTTGGTCTTTGCTAAGTTGAGAGGCCCAAATCACAAAGTCATAGCTAAATGAATTTGATATACTTAGTGAACCCAAATCAAAGCTGTGACATTCTTGTTCTCTGCCCAATATCTGTGATGAAGCAAAGGACTGTTCATTATGAAATATAAGCTCTACTTAAGATTATTTCTTTCCAGTAAGTGCTATTCTTTTTTTAACTCACCCATTATAAGTGAGCAACATTCAAAAAAATGCTTATACATCATTACAATGGAACTTGTTCTCTTACTCCTTAGCTTAAAAGTGGTATACTCAAGTGTGGATAGCATGTGAATTCTGTTGTAACTGAGTAAACAAAATGTGAATTACTGGAGATCCTTTGCATCTGCAGCCTTCTCAAGACACAGAGAAATAGGTTGTCATAAATATGCCTGTGGAATAATATAAAAACCTTCTCTAGTCAATGTGCATTCAGCAGGAATATTGCACTCATGTTATTTTCATTTTATTAATTTTAATATGGAAATCAGAGCTTCATTACAGTGCAACAATAAATACATGATAATACAAAATTTCAAAGCACACAAATAAAATTATGCCTTACCAGCTTTCATTTCCCCACAGCACTCTGCAAATAATACAAACAGAAGTTTTGTTTCAGGATCGGTGTGGCATAACCAATTTTGCTCAGGCAGAGAGCCAAGAAAACACAAGTTCTAATCCTTACCCTCAGGCTCTCACTTCAGCAAGGCACTTATGTCCCCATGTAACTTTGAGAAAAAAGCAGTGTAGTTGCAGTCAATGAGCCTATTTCACCATTCATGCATTTTCCAAGTACTCAGCTGAGGTGCTAAGATCCTTTCTACCATTTTTTTTCACCTATAATGGGAGACATGCTAAACTGTGGCACAGTGTTGCTGTAAGGTTCTGATGAACTGATGCAGCTCAAACACCATGGAATGCCAGCATTTTGAGGTCTTGTATATGTTTCTTTTTTAAAACATAAATTCCATTTTACTAAGGTACTACCTCCTGATATTAAGCAATGCTAAGCACCTCTCTTTTTATCACTACAAGAGTACAAGTGAATTTCCCTTGCAGCCCACCAGTCTTTGATAAACCCACTTGAACTCTGCTATAGTCCTTCTGCCACTTTGTACACATCACTGCTTCCCCCCTCTTTGGTTTTTGTTTGAAGTATTGCCTGCCTATGAAGATAAAGCATAATTTTAAATTTGGACCAAGCTTGCCTTTACTGTGTCTCTACAGTTTTACATTTGGTGATTATCTGCACCTTCAAGTCTCTGTCTCATGCATTGCACTAGTTTTTGTCCTGGTTCCAAGAATTTCTTCCTTTCTGCACTTGATATCACCTCAGGCCTTTTTAAAACTATTCACATCCCTACTACTAAGACCAAACTTCAAATTCATCATCCCAACTGCTGTGATCCACTCTTCCAGCTCCCTTGCTGCAGTGGTGGATCACCTCAGTAACAGGCTCTTACAGTAAGACCAGCATCCCATAGAGTACCCTAGCACACCTCTGATCCTTGCCTTAGCCCAGACAGTAATGCCATAGTACATATCCTTTTCTTGCTTCTTTCCAAGTATTTCACCACTTTTCCAAGCTGTTCTAAATGTGCTTATTGGCTGTTAGTCTCTCAGTACCTCTGACATTCTCTTAAAAACCATCAACGTTTCTGACATCAACAGGGCAAAATATGAGCTGACATCTTTGCTTTTCTGTGAAATTCATTATCCTATGCTCTCCTGCACGTCAGCTTAATTTTCATTTTTATTCCTGTTTTTCCCTTACATGCAGTTCACTTGTTTACTGAGATAAGATGTCTTCTTGCTTGCTCATGACTACAGCAACATCCACAACATACATCCAAATAGCTATATTTCCCATTAGCCTTCCTAAAGGCCTGTGAAAAGTCAACCACAATTTGTTGAGTCCAAATCCCACGCTCATCCCTTCTGTTCTTTCCCAAGGGGACATCCTTCATTGGACACTCCCAGGAAATCAGCAGCACCCATCTCATGCTTTACTACTGTCCCACCACCTCGTTCAGTATTTTACACACACTGAGGAGTATCAGCAGGTTATTCCTCGGTGCCTTTAGAATTTTGTTTTGTGTACTTGCCTGCTGTGTACATTTTATTTTTATAAAACACAATGCTTTTCAAAAAATTCAGGTCTGTAACAAGATGTAAAAGCCTGTAATATTAGAGAAGCAAGACTGAAACTGATTCAAACACATTCTAATGACGACTTATTTTTGTAATATTGCTTTTCACAATATTGCTTTTCACCATATGACTGTAAATTATGTAGCTGCATATTCCAGTTTTGCACCAGAAGTGACAAAACACCGTCAGTAGATCCAAGACCTGTTTCCCATATAAATACTGGACTTGTTTCACGGTTTCCCAGCAGGATAGTCTTAGGGAACATCTTCTTGGACGTAATTTTCTTCCAGACATCTGTCCTCATTATTGCAGCTAGACTGCTATATATGTTCTGGTGAATCCAAAACTGGGTTTGATGCACCTCTGTTAGAGATAGCCTTACATTTAATTACAAGTGCTTAGACTTAATTTGAAGAATTAAGACTGACTGTAGCCCCATAGTCCTACGATGCTGACAGCACGAGATCTTGGAGGATGCTTTCAGTGGGGTTTTAGGGGCCAGCTGCACATTCTGCTATACTGTGATACATGTCTATGTAACTCCATCAATTTCCTGGAAGTTTCACTAATATAAAATTAGCACAGGAAAGCAAAAATTACAATCACCAGTTTCTCTATCACACAGAGGAGCCTGACATAACACAGAAGATGCAACTGCTACACATTGACATGGCCTACATTCATGCCTTGCTATGTATAAACACAGAAAGATAACCAGCTTTCTACTTTTAGCCACTTTTCAGTACAAAGTCACTACATTTGCTTCATTACAATACTTCCACCTAACACTAATAAGCATCCATACACAGGCTTGCATGGCCTGTGCACCTGGAGCAGCAATAGAGCACAAGAGCTTTTAAAGAATTGCTTTCTGAAAATAATTCAGCCACTGGGAGGTAGTGGAGCAGTGGTTTGGGATCACTGTTTTTTCTAGAAATAAGACAATATTTACATCCTGCACTGCATTAGGGGCTGCATGTTGTCTGTAGGTAACAGAAGGGGATCCTTTCTCCCAGCTCGCACTGGTGAGATACATGTAATGTGCTGGCTCCAGTGCTGGGTTCCTTGGTGCAAGAATGACATAGGCTTACTCAGGTGAGTACAGAAAAGGACCGGAAAGATGATGAAGGGCTTGAATCATCTATTATATGAGGAGAGGCTGTGCACTGCCCCATATCAGCTGTTTCCTCAGATATAAGTCACAGCATTTCAGCTACAGAAAGATTTCTAAGTTTTCTTATCTCAGACCAACCTTAATACTGCATTGCTAAGCAAAATCCTCTCAGAAAAACCCAAACACGAGAAATTGAAAGGAAACAAGACCCCATTAAGCTCTACAGATCTAAACAATCCCTGCAAACTTATTTTTCCCACTGTGAAGCTGGGCATGGGACAGAAATGAGCCATAAATATTTAAGTGTTACAATATCAAGTGTCCTTTCTACTGGTTCTCCATGAGGCTGAACTTTATTCCTAGTTCAATGGTCTCTCTTAGCCTGTCTGAAAAACAGGTCTGTTGGCCTCATGCTCACACAGATCAGTCCACCACTCTCTCAGGTACAAAACTTTTAAGTAGCTACCTGGAGTTACTGTCCTGGCTCTTTTACACCCTGGATCCCCATTGTACCACCCACCTGCCATCTGTCTGAAGACCCTGCACAGTGACCTGATAACCAAACTGGCTTTCAGACAGTCCTCAACAGCAAACATTCAACTCAAAAGTTACTGAAGCGCACAGAGAGGGACTCATGTCAAGCCTTCAAAGCATATAGGATTTAGTGTATTAAATAACATAGTATCCAAGCTCTTCCAATTCTGTGAACAAGAATGGCATCTCAGCACAACCCTCCATCTTTAGGTTTATATTTGATGCCTCAGAAACAGAATAAAACTACTTGCATTTTATTTTTTCCTATCTTTCCATACATTTAACTCCTGTGCAATAGATAACCTCCAAAACTGAATTCTAGTCAATCACTATCTCTCTGACAAGTCTACCAGGGAAGGAGAGAACAAAGCAGAAAATAAAAAGTGAGGTCATAGAAGCATCTAAAAAGTTAAGCCTGAAAACTTGGGAGTGGAGAGGACTTTCCACACTTCATGAAGGAATAGGGCAGACAATACCGTAAGACACTTACTTCAACCCAAAAGCAAGTGAAATATTCTTCTGACACTGTAAAAAGCTGTGAAAAGCTAAAAGGCACAGAAGTTAATGGAGATTAACACCAGGGGAACACCTTTACATTAAAACACACTCCATCAGACCTCATTCTTCATCACTACACAGGGGTTTCAAGCTTCTTTTCTTACTGAAACCATCCTATATGACGCTTCATGAGCCCTAAAATCAGTTGTCTAACCACAGACAAATGCCTTGGAACAAGCAATGGGAAGCAGCAGAGGGACCTGCAGAGCTCTGTCTTCTCACACACATCAGCACCTGACTGGACGGCCTCAGCAGCACAGTGGTACTGGTTTTAACAAATCCTTATGTAAATGCAATTAAAACTGTATTTCATAGTGTTGCATGAAAGTTCTGTACTGGATGCACTAGTTGCTATTCATCAACTTTCTAACTTGATCTGCTAAACATAAAATGAAGGACATAAGAACATAGTCATAATCCATAAAATGAGAAGTCTTGAATATAGTTTTGATTTTTTACTATATTAATTTAAAATATTTCAGCTAACATCTACCATATTTCACTGAAATATTTATGACTATTTAAATTCATCAGTTTTAGCCCCAGTTTTCAAGATTTAAAATTGTTGAGATATTACTGCCCAATATTTATCCCATTTCCAGGATGTGCTCATACTGCATTCAGGAACATGTCTGCTGAAACACTCAGGCCTAAGAAATGAAATTCCATGTCACTTTTTATTTTGAAATTACAGACCCTGCTGCAATCAAATGGAGGAGTTTATAAAGGTAGACCAAAAGATACTAAGAGAGTTTCCCATATTTCTCTAAGTTTTTTACCGTCTTCTTTCAGGTAGTGTGGATTTTATCTTTCTCCAAGAATTACAACATAGTATGGGATACCAATATTTCCCAAAGCAAATAATGCACTGCAATTACTAACTATTTTTATATATTGGCTATGATTAATTAGATTATAATAACAATAATATTATTAAACTATCATTGTTGGATCCTATGGCTTATGTTGTTTAATCTTAAGCTGACTTGATGAAAATCAGATTATTTCAGGAATATTCCTGTTGTCACTTGTAACACATCTTCAGTCAGAAGCCACAGGTGTTTGTTTCTAACTGCTGCTGGGTTTCATCATGCATATTTCATTGAGAAATGCTTGCAAAGTTAGCCCCCTGAGATCAACATATGTGAGAACATGGCAATACTACTTAGCTTCAATGTACAGAGGAAAACAATGGATAGCTACACCTTGTTAAGGTATGCTCAGAATAAAGATGATGTAAGTCATTAGCCCAAATCTGCTTTTCTCATGATAGAGGGTCAACTCAACATCCAGGCTCAGTCAAGAGCAAGCAAGGAGATACATATGTTTGTGCCCCTTAGATGTTTTTGTCAAGTATTTTTTTGATTACAGAAATATACAAGGTCATTGAAAAAAAAATATCGTAAATGCACATTAATCAGTTAAGAGAGATGAGCAGGTTTTATTCCTCAATGAAGCAAAATGAAGTACTGGCATAACATGAAACCTCTACAATGTGAGTGAATGTGAATGTGAGTTCACCCTCATCTGTATTTAATACCTCACAGCTTTTAGGGAAGAAAAATACTAAAAAGCGAAAATAAGCATGTGGAGAAAACATAACTTTCCTGTTGCTTCTATGGGCCTTGTGATGTGCCTGCTGGGCAGCTTGACAGGAATCCAAAGATGTTTCTGATGCTCCGACACATGTTTTTTTGAAAAACCTGATTAAAGAAAGTTTTGGAGGCTAGTGACATAGAGATTTTCCCCATTTGGTGTATTAATAATAATAATAATAATAATAATGTGACATCACATTACAAATTTTCAATAGATAACTCATTCAGTTGCTTTGTTCACTGAAAGATGATTTAAAGATCATGTTCCTCATCTGAACTCACTTCTGTGTGCCAGCAGATCTAGCAGATGCCTCCTCTGAAACATGCTGAGACCCTGCTTAAAGAACTAAATTGAACTTCAGGCCTAATAGTGTCTTAATATGAACCCAAAGCAGGCACACTTTAACTGTAACTGCAACGAAACAAGGGCGTTTCTATCAGGTCAGCAAGTAAAACATCCTGCACCTGCTACCTCACAGACTCACAGCTCTGTACAAGTCAGGAGCCAGCTTTTGCAGAGCTCCATCCTACATCAGAGTATGAGTCAGTAGCATGGAAAAGCTCCCTTCTTGCTGTCAACAAACAGCTGAAGGCACTCCAGAAACTCATGCCCACAAACATATCAAAGAAGCTTGAGATGCTCTGCCAATGTGACTGCAGAGCCCCAAATCACAGCATCTTCCTAGCAGGTTAGAGATGACAGCATGGATTCAGACTGGCACAAGATTTTCAACAGCTTAAGGGCCTAGAAAGACCTAGCAGGATTTAAAGGAAATTAAAACAATGCAGAAATTTGTCTATTCTTTTGCTAAAAAGCAGGGAAGGTAGAAGAACAAAAGAAAGATCATCTCTGTGGAGCTTAAAGGACCCCAACACTCCCTTGCCAGCAGGTAACATAAAACCAGCAACAGAAGAGAGAGCAAGGAACAAGAAGAAGATTGTCCTGATTAAGAGAGGGGATTGTTTCCTTTTCAATCAGGTCCTGCATGCTTGCCTGCTTTCCCTTTCTTCACAGTGGAAGCCAGACAGAAAACCCTCATTTCTTTCCTCTCTTCTTCCTCAATATTAAAATGAGGTAAGCCCTGACAGCATTTTCTTCTCTTCATTTAAGGATCCAGCACAAACTAAAACAAGGAAAGCCCTGAGAGAGAAGGGTGCCAGTGAGGAGGGGAGCCCCCTGTAGTGTTCTGCAAGGTTAAGTTTGCATCAGCCTCCCGGGGAGTGCTAACTCCTGTGCAGCCTGCCGGTGTCCTGTACCCAGATGATGCAATGCCACTGCTGCACAAGGTCAGCATCCACATGACAAGCTACCAAAACCAATTGGCAAGCCCTCATTGCTGCTTTTGACAATCACCTTCAATGGAACATAAGACATTAGCCCATCATCTACTGAGAGAAGCACTATTGTACAAAGCTAGTAGATATTTCACTCTCTTGCAGAATGAAAATCATGGGAAGAAATGTCCTCTGGACATTCAGAAAAGACATGCAGTTGTCAGATAAAGAATCACTAGAACATGTGACTGCTGCTAGAGCTTAGTAACTGAACAAATCTCTTTCTATCTTTAGGTTTGTACATTATATCCAGTCTGGAATGAAAGCAGCTGTAAGTTATTGCCACCTATGATTGTGCCATGGGCTATCCCTTAGGAACAGCTAGTCTCAAAGCATTTCTATTTGTCAACATTACCCAGGAAAATAGTCACTTGTGACTTTCTTAAGTTGAAAAAGGGAAAGAGCTCATATGTTTTAGATCACACATATTTTTATGACACAAAAGATACAGTTGAATCCACATTTCCAAACAAGTCTAATGTTGTCTTCAGAGGATTTTATACTGTGTCAGTTTTGCTCAGCAACAGCCACTCTCTCCCAGCTACATGGAAAATGAATACAATTATTCGATCACAGAGATGACATATTCCCTTCCCCTGTTATAAAGCTCAAACAATCTCTCATATTCTACTCAATGGTATTTTAAAAATTCCTTATCCCTTTCAGTACTGGATCCATGCCACAAACTATGCAGAGAAGTTACTGACTTCCTGCTCAAGCCTGC
Source organism: Illadopsis cleaveri (assembly GCA_013399915.1). Classification (NCBI taxonomy): domain Eukaryota; kingdom Metazoa; phylum Chordata; class Aves; order Passeriformes; family Timaliidae; genus Illadopsis; species Illadopsis cleaveri. The sequence goes on along the minus strand of VXBB01004582.1, from coordinate 602,053 downwards.
ACTACCCACCACGACTTGTTCATATGATGAATTACATAACAAAGAGTACTTTGCTTGAGCACATCTGACCAGGTAAAGACAGCCTTTAAAAACACACAGCCCATCCACAGAATGTGTGTAATGCTCATGAAAAGACATGTCCCCAAAAACCTGACAGGAAGTTTGCAGGAGTTCACAGAGTGTATAGCTTTGCCAGTTTCTACAGTGGCTTTTGGATGGGACTTTCAACAGCATTTCATCACCATGTGTGTCCTTTGATTCAGATCCTCTGCACACAGCTACGCCCCTATTTTAAGAGATGTCATTATTTTGAAAGCATGGACTCTTGCAGCTTAAAGACTCTGCTTCTTTGAACAAGACTTTTTCCTTTTGCTGTGCTGCCATCCAAGGCAGCATTTACACACACAAAAGCTTGATCTCTAGGGACAACAGGAACTCAGTGTTCCAAAAAATGAGCTCCCTTACTACATGAAAAACTTTGGTCTTATCTTTATAAATAACTAAATGTTCATTTTCCAAAGCTGTGATTCAGTGTTGAGAGGAATACTGAAAGAGGATCAATTCCCTCTTTCCCCTACTCACACAGTGTGAGGTACAAATACCTAACTGGACTGAATTTCTATAAGATGATGTACTGATGTTATCCTGGAGTGGGTTGACATCAAAAAATTGAGCACCAAACAGTTTTGCAGGAGGATAAAAATTCAGACACATGCAAAGCTGAATGTTTATCTACCTAGTACCACAAAAAATTCTAGTCTGTTTTGGATTAGATTACTGTTGAGCAAAATGTGCTTTCAAGTGTCAAAAGACAAAAATTGGTCACCCAGAATTGAACCTGAAATGGCAAGATTCCCACTAGGTTAGAGATCTGTATCAACTGGACCTTTTTCTATATCCATTCAACACAGTACTTTTATACTCCAGCCCCAAGACTGACAAGGATGCTCGCCATCAATGTCAGTCTCTGATGCACATCTCAAACTTGAGTACCTCAACCCCCACATTCTTATTCTGTTAGACTAACCAGAGTATTACCTGATTTTAAGTGCTGAAATGCTTTATTAAATTAACAGGCAGTAGAGTCTCATTTAAAATGCTATTCTGGTTTGGAGACCTATTGAAACTATTCAATTCACTTTAAAAACTCATTACAGTAGATATTCTTATGAACTGACAAATTATTTTAATGATTTCAGTACAGTTATGTCAGCTTATGAAGTCAAGTGTTAATCAGTAGTCCATTATTCATCTTACATATTTGCAACTCAGCCTAATAAAACGTCTGGAGAGTCCAATGTCATTTTATCCTTTAACATTTATGGGCATATTTACATTGATTTTGTAAAAAATTGTCAGTTAAAGCAACATAATGCCACATTTCCAATATGGTTTAAATGCAAGTTTTTCACAATTCCAATATGGTTAAAAACTTCCATGAAAGACCTTGATGAAAGATTAAGACCAGCTCCAAAGAGACACTGGAGATGAGCTCTCAAACAGATAAATCAAGACACATTTTGCTAGCTGCTATGAGATATGAAGTATTTGATGTACTTTATAAATGCTTTGCAGCTGGATGTTCCATTTCCTAGGGAGACTGTAATGACATTTTTGTAACACTCTCTAAGTTTTGTATCTTTGCTGATTGGTAGAAGTATAAACTGTGCTCTTTCTTCAGTGTAAGCAGTGTTTGGGAAAAGGCTGTCTGAAGATGGCTGTTTAATGCTTCAGATGTGCTACAAGCCTAGACCATGAAAATGAGAACCCATAACAGTTATAATGACGTGTACCCTTAAAATTTTCCATTTTCTGTGGTACTGTGTAGTGGACACACCAATTACTTCTTGCTCCTGTTTTTCTGAAATGGCTGGTATCTCGTTGGCTTCAGTGTGGCAGTGGGAACATAATTTTTTATAGATGACCTTAACCCTAGCAAACATGGATGGCTTAAGGAGCAAAAGAGAAAGGCTGTTCAACTTCAATGTTTTTTACATTTGACAAAAAAAGAGACCTGAAAAGCTTTTGCAAGGCTAGCATTTTACTCTGTGTGCACACCTGATTTCCCAGTGTTTCCCATCACTTGCACATCTGATTTCAAATTAGTTACAGATATTTAAGTGATTGAACACTCTGTGGAAATTAGGACAGTGCTTTGAGCAATGATAAGCTAAAATTAAGAGAAGACTAAATTGTTTTTAGAGAGGTAAGAAAAGCAGTGGAAAAAAAAATTCATGTATGGATAAAGAAAAAAATACTGTCATCACAAAGGCACAAGTAAATTTTTAAAAGAAATTGACTGTTTCATGCTTTGTGGTAGTCTTCTCCAGATTCCTAAGGACTGCCAGTTTATATCTCCTCCTCTATGTACATACTCAATATACCCAATATGCATGGGTCTGATTTTTGCAGCATGTATTCTCTTTGGCCAGTGGTATCAGAGATGATGCTAGAAATATTCTGAGCGATCATTTCATCAGGAATTTACTTCCTTAAACATCTGATTCTTCACAGCTGTGCAGAGTGACTTAAAACTCCCCTACATTTGCAGCAGGTGCTTTTTGTACATTTATACCACTATTATTGTGGGCTAGCCTGCGAGCCCAGAAACTTGTGCCCAGCCACCATTTCCTCCTCCTCCAATTTCATAATCTAAACTGGAGGATGCCCAGGCCTTTGAACTGTAACCCAGCTGCCATGCCAGCCTCCATTTTTTACCTATTTTCTGAAACCACTAGACAAACAGCAACATGCTAGACAGTGGAGAGTTAGGATCCTGATTTCCCATTTGTAACAGCAAATTGGAGAATTTTGCTTCAGCTCACTGTTTAGTTGATTTTCCTCTGCTTATTTCCAGCCCATTTTGAACCACTAAAAGCTATTAAAGTGGAATCCCTCCTTTCTTTCAACTTCTCATGCCCATTAGGTAGCCTAACTGCCAACAAAAATTTTACATTTATTGACTTATTTGTACTGTGTTTCAGAGCCTTAAAGCAGAAAGATCCTGCTCCAACTATCTTTTAGAACAGTTTGGATAAAATGAGCTGAATTACACTGTAAAATAACCTTACCCTCAGGCCATCACACTAAGAAAAGCTGAAGAACCAGCTCCCCTAATAAAGCAGAAAATTCCAATTTCAAAGCAGAACATTGCAACATTAAGAAAGCACCACATGGCTACATTAAGAAAGCACCACACACATTAGAGATCAGCTCTTTTTCTGGCCACATTTCCATAACGAGGAAGTCAGAGTGTGTTTACAACAGGTGACAATGCAAAGCCTGAGCACTAGAAGGCAAAGCCTTGTTTACAGAGCTCTTCTTGGATGTCTTAATAAAAATACTCAAAGCTTTTCATTTTATATGCACCACGTGGATTCAAGTACATCGATAAGGCAGAGTGCATTGAAAGCTGAGAACACAATAAACATTGAAGTCTGCTAACCTTACATCTAACTTGAAAATAAAAAGACACCCATAAACAAGCTCTCACTTTTCAAGGATTGAAGTAGACAGACATGAAAGTATCAAAACTTCAGGCTGCTCTCAACTTTTATCTCTGCAATTTACATAAAGAAGTATAACATTATACCTAAGTCTACAAAGTTTAAGCAAACATAACAATCAGAAAGGCAAAACCAGAAAGGTCTATGAAACAGCACTCTACAGACATTCATCCACAAAATATGGGTCACACTTTGTGACCTTCATTATCATAATTATTGATAAAAATCCTTTAACATATTTTTCATCTTAAGTATTATTTCTGTACATTTTTAAGTCTATCAGATAAGCCTGGTGTCAGAGCTATTCTAACACCAGATTTCTAATATGAAAAAATTATCCAGATATGCCTTTACTGAAGACTCTTTTTTTAAAAAACAGCTACATGCAAATCTAGCCAAGGTGACTACAAACTACTTGAAAAACAAGGCTGGAAAATTTAAATACATTTAGTACAGAGACAGTGAATATGTAAAAATATGTTTGTATTTAATTCACTTAGTTTACCTTCTTGTTTAAAAAGTCGGGGCTTTTTTTCCCAGAGGTAGGGTGCATTCATTAGGTAAGATATGCCAAACCTGAATATATTACTTTTTATTTTACTACAGGGTTTGATGGCGTTCAACACACTATTGTCTGCAATGGTTGGAACTTGCTTTTTATTGCAAAATAATTTCTATCATTTGCCTTGTGTCTCTAGGGGAAACCGTACTCAGTAAAGAAATTAGGCTCCAGCAACAGCAGAAACTTTAAAATTTCAAGACAAATGTACAGAGCATCATCCAACCAACTGTGTCAACAGGGGACAACTTTGTGTGTTATAAGTAGCCTGTAACTTATGGCTGCATAGACTGCAAATGTGTTCCTTTATAAACTTAGAAATGCTAATTGCAACTGGAAATATGTGCTTTTGTGAGTTACAGCAGTACATAAGGTTAACAGTGATAAACATCATATTTATTTATATTATAGTCTAAAATAGGCATCATGAAATTAGTCTGGATGTCTTACAGTGTTTCTCTGTTAGGTAATTATTTCTTATTCACAACACTGCTAAATAACAGAATAATACTTGGGCATGAGATGCATTAGCAGTTCTCTCATGGGAAGCTTGTACTTTCTTTAGTGTACAGCTGTCCCACTCTGGTGCTATCAGTGGGGGAAATGTCTAATGTTAATGAAATTTAAAGATGTTGTTTGTTTTCATGGATGTCTGTGCTCATACCAGAGCTTTGTTAGAGCACCTCATACCTAAATGAAGCATCCTTTCTGCATGAAACTCAGAACAAACCATGCATTTCCATGACAAAGGTGAACCCAACATCGGAAACATTAGGAAAGATACTCCACTTTAAACACATGCACTAAATCTTATTCATATATGGAAGAGAAGGAAAATTCTGTCTAAAGCTGTAGACAAAGTGGATTCCTTGGCAAACTTGTTATACCTATTGTATGTATTTGGTACTAGGACAACAGCACTGTCCAACTGCAACTGAAATGTTTCCTTCTAAAGAAAACTGCTAATGCAATGTACCAGAACTTGTAATTCAAAAGCTAATATCACCACCATCACATGTCAGTTTCCCAACGAAACAAATGCCAAAACCACATTGCTAGATAGTTTATTTTTCACCAAAACAAAAAGATTGGTTCTGTTGAATAGACTCTCTGTTCTCATATTAGTAAGTACCAACAGATGCTCTTTTATATGCTAACATACATCCCATTCAAATGCACTTGAAAATTTAGTTATACTATCATTCTTTTAAACATAAGCAATATTATTTATCTCAATTCAACTTTAAATGTAATATAAAGCAAATTTTCCCATTGTGAAGAAAAGTGGAATTGAATGCATGCCACATTTTGTCTAACCAGCATTTACTCACAATTTTTGATTTTAAAGATTTTTTTCTAGACAGAGTTAACCCAATGAGCAACAACAATATAAATACTTGCAACGTGCACAAATAGTATTCCAGCTGCAGCAGTAAAACATATACCAGTCTTAAAACACTTTGAGAAATAAAACACTGTATTTCTGGGAGCCAAACACAGAGGTATGTTAAGTGAATAATAAAAACACATTTGTGTGTACTAATTGGATAATGACATATATTGCTTTGACTGTCAGTTACCACTGTGCCTTTAAAAGTTCCTTTTGTTAAGCATGTAATTTCACTGTTAAAAATGAATAAAAACCTCTGCAACTACTTCAAGACAGCCTTGCATACAGATAAAATGTCAATGTTACTTTGAAAATAATGCCCATTGTAAGACTTTGCACTTTACATTCTCATTTACTTTTATCTACCTTGGATATGTCCTGGTTTGGCGAGACCAGCGGGGGGGATGGTTTGTTAAACTTTTGTAAACCCTTGGGTAAATTATAAGGAGAACAATACACCTGGTATTAATCCATTCCTTATTTCAGTTAAAAAGAGTGTGGCTTGCAGAGTCTGAGTTTCAATCCCTTCCACTGGAAGAAAGCCCTTTGCAAAGCTGCTTCCGACTTGCCACCAAGACACGCTCAGTCCTCCAGTCCTCCCTGCCACCGAAATCCACAAGTAATGGCACAGTTTGGACCAGCTATCATGTCTCACCCTGCATCTCTCTGGGCACTCTGACGAGTGGCTTTAGTATTAAATTATTAATCCAGGCAGGAATACTAGTCAAAATTCAGCTAAATCTCTAAGCAATCTCTCACCTCAGCATTGGTGAGGCTGATCAAGTCTGCATCTTACATGTAAATAGACTCCAAATCAGCATTTTTGCATGTCTGTGTCTGCATGCAAATTTGTCACCACTCAGAGCTCAACACTATCAAAGCTATCAACAATTTTAAAGCATTCACTGATGGAGAGGAGCGGGAAGGAGGTAATTTCAGGTACTCAGACTGAAGTTTACCTTCCACTCCCCCCCACCTGAGGCGAAGAAAAACAGTCACTACCAACAGGACAGGCTCCCAGAGTTTTCTGCCAGCCTTTGCCCATACGACCTATCTGGGGAGCAACCTCCATCCACACCAAGACCTTTAGCATCGAGTCACAAAACACAGACGTGACAGCGAGGTACGCCAATTCCACAAGAACCAGTGCCGAATCAAACCTCCAAAGTCTCGCCGGGCTACGCAGAAAAAAACCCTCCGAACCCCAAAGCAACATTTCCAAAAGCACCTCACAGAGCACTTGGAAACAAACCCTCACTCTTTGCCCCACACATCCTCCTCCAGCCCCCGCTCGGCTCCACAGCGACCGAGCTGAGCCCACGCCATCCTCCCAAGGGCTGGGAGCCTGTTTCCCCAGCAGCGTTTGGAAAATTCCCAGGGAAGTTGTCCCGGCGCGCCGCCGGCAGCCCCGGCGCACGCCTTTGCTTACCCTGAGGAGAGGGCAGGCAGGCAGGCTGCCTCCCGCGCTCCGCGTCCGCCGGCGTGCGGGGCGCACAGCGATGGAGAGCAGGCAACTCTTCAGTGATAATCAGCGCTGAGAGGCTGCTCCTGTGAATAGTGTACATCCTGTAGCAGCAGGCTCTGCTTCTAGCAGCTGGCAGCAGCTTTCGCAGGAGCAGTGATGAGCACAGCTTGAGATCTTCCACAATTAACCAAATATTGTATAGCGGCAACAAATCAACAACTAAAACCCTGCTCGCAAATAAAAGCAAAGTACAATTTCAGATGGGAGCTGAAAGCTTAAGTCACCGAATGCTACATCTCTTCTTCAAGATTATTCCAGCAAGCTCCTTCTGCTATTTTTACTGTACCATAATGCACTAGGTCTGGCTTTTACCCTATTGAAAGAACATGAATATATTATTATCCACACAAAAGAGCAGGTTATTGTTTATGAATTACCAGCCTTCCCAGCAACAAAGGCTATTTTCATAAGAAAACTCAATTTCATTTTAGCTCCAATTTGATTACCAGCTGAAGAAAAGCAGCCCTGCGCCTAAACCTCAAAGGATTTTTATTCATACCATTGAATGGGCTTTATTGCTTCCTTTTCAAAACTGATGTAGAAAGCTTTTAGAGTAAAACATTGACAAAAAATTATTGCGCTGCTATTTTGTGCAATAACAGAGCTGAAGAGGGGCAATGATTTCTCAGTCATCCTTCACTGTACTTCAGAACAGTAAAGGCTGGAATTAATGACAGACCATAGAGAGGAGCTAAGCCAAGGTCTCACAATGCATGTCAAATCTAAATGATCACTATACATTGAAAAGACCCAAAAAAGCCTGCAGCTGATTGATTCATGGCTTTCACAAGAAAGACAGGCTTGAAGAGTTTATTGCACCACAATTTACTCTGAATTATCATAAAAATGAATGTAGAGGCTGAATGTCACCCCGGCACACTCCAAAAACACACATCCAGGGACAAAGTTCACCCAGGAATTATAGCAGTGCTGTTCATGCTACTATAGTTAAGGGTCTGTCACTTTTCTCCTATTATAGGGGGTTTTAGCTCAGCTGTAAAGCTGTGCTCCAGAATAAAACTTGGCACAAAGATCTCATTTTGAGGGAATATAATTTTTTTAAACAAATTTAAAAAAAACCAAACCTTCCTGGCTGTTTTTAAGTTAAACATTTCTAAAAGCTGCTCACTAATTTCTGAGGCTTTTAACGAATTGTATAACTCCAAATTGGTTTTAGGAATTGAATGATTTTTCTTTCTTCAAGAAATAAAAATTAAGCTGTCAGACCGTAAAGGGTATAAATTGGTTTTGCTGTATTGGACAGAAAGATTTTTAAATTATTTAATTTTTTAAAATGTTTTGTAGGACATGTATGATAGAAGAGTAAAATTGAACTGCTAGTGCGTGGACTTTGTCAGAGACACCTGGATGCCACATTATGAAAGCAGCCCCTGTACTACTACAGTTTGAATTGGCTCAGTCACTAAATTAAGAAGTCTCCACAAAAATCCGCATACAGCAGACTGGAATGACTCAAATGCAGCAAATTTAAGGCTACTAATTCTGAGACCATTTCTCTCTCTTTTCATAGCTACAGTAAAAGTGCAATTAATTCATTTTCATCTTTCAATGCTTTGACATCAACTTTTGAAAAGCTAAAGTGGAAAATAAACTGTAGTTGCTACCACAGGGCCCATTTGGGGCTCTTTGTTTAACACAGAAACTTTGAAAAAAAACCCAACCAACTGTATTAGTTTTGAAAGTAAACCAACAAGTCTCGGCTCATGCTATGTTTATACCTTTTACTTCATTGTGCATTTTTTAACATTACCTGTCCTGAGCAGAGATTCACATTTCAGACATCCCTCTTAATCATGTATAGATTTCAGGGGGAAAGAAAAGGTTATCTTTAGGTTTTGGTGGAGTCCAAACCTGGAATTTCAGAATAATCTGAACTTCCTTTCTGGTTCTCTTTCAGAATGGGCACAGCTCACACACCGAAAAGCTGGAAGGGTTCAGTTCTGGCTAAAGGCAGATGCTACTCCTGAGGTTCATCTCTAGGTCCAAAAGAGGTTTGGTTCTTGATGCTCACATCAGTGAGTCAGACTTTCTGTACTGGGATGGATTCGAAAGTCTTTTGTGAATTGCAATAAATATTAAAAATAACTTGCTCTTGTACATTTTATTATGGAGTATTCTCACTGAAAAATATCTGGAGAGTTTATAAAAGCAAAGAAGGCTGAAAACCTGTTTTTCAGTGCCAGAAAGAAAGAGCATGTACATTAAAAGAACTGATTTTTAGTGAAATACTGCAGTTTGGTTTTTTTACAGCTATTTCTGACAGTCGGTTAGCTCCCTACGAAATTCAGTGTACACAGACCACTGTCAGCTCACAGGAGCTGAGTACAAAGGAGTGTTTCAAAATTCCAACATACAGCTTGCTACACAGTCTCGTCTTACATCTTCAAGTGCTTTCATTATTTCATTTTATTTTTTTACTGTGTTTGAAACTTTTCTAAAGAGTTGGTGGCAATGACTGTGCATTCCCTTGAGACACAACCAAACCCTGGCAAACTGATGTGGAAACTGGAAAATTTTGCAACCCAAACCAAGAAAGAAAGAATAAAAAAAAAAGGGGGAAGAAAAAAGAGAATGACATAGACCACAGACCATGAACAATTAGTCAAACAGTTTTCAAATTCAAGAAGTTCTAATTCCACAGTAATTTAACACCCATAAAACCTCGAGAATGTTGTATACTTGTGTAGGCATATCTGAGTAAAGACAGGATGGCTAAAACCACTTACATTCTGAAAAATAGTATTTTTAGGGAAGTATACTGTAACTAGTAAAAACTATTTGTCCACGTAGAGCAATTCCGGCTCCTATTCACAAGGCTTGTTGGCACATCAAGGCAGTAAGAGCACCTGGTACAATACCACTGCCCAGGCACACAATTTTTAACCACAAATTCAGTTATTCTTGGCACCATTTCTGAGCAAAAAAACTACTGAAGGTCAGGAGGGTATTGAGCACCAAAAGAGATGTCATACTATTGTGTATTTAAATGTGTGTGCACACACACACAAACTATAAAAATGGTCTTCATGTATAAATGCACACAAAATCTAGCTGGTTTTGCAACACTTTCATAAATCGTGTGTAACCATTATATGCAGTCACGCACATGTGCACATTTTTGTTTACAGCAGATGCTTTCTGAAAATATCTATTGTCTCATATCTCACATTTTTTAAACATAGAGGATCTGACAGACTAGGGAAGGCTTACAAATAGACAGTATTTTAATATATTGCTTCTCCCTGAAAGCCTGAGCTGTCAGTGGGTTTGGACCCTTCTGATAATGCATGGCTGCACCCTATCTCTTTTCCCACTCATTAACACTTACTGTCTTCCTTTGGGACAGGTAGTTTTCAGAGCAGGTGTAAAATCCTTCACACAAGGCACCCTGCAAACCAGCAGCAAACAGCCTTCTGTCTCCTTGGTAAGCCCCCACTGCAGGAATGCAGGAGTGGCTGGCACGGTGCTACACCAGTAGACAGTTCCCGTGTAAGAGATGGGGGGTGGAAACCCATGATAGTTTTCAATCCTTCAACACATACAAGAGGCTGATGCTGTGGAGCTCGGAGATGTCTTTGAATGCTATGGTCATGAATGTGCATTAAGCACTCTGCCAGGACAACAGTAACTAGGGAAATAGTCACAGGATTTGTCCACACTATTTCATTAGAGCATTACACAACAAAAACCAAGGGAAGCTGCCAAGTCACCAGTTAAGTACAAGAGTTTATTTAAAGCAAATGGACTTGCCTATACCAAGTCTTCATCATTAATCTTTCCACAAGAATGATGATACAGATTTATCCTTCCCATGCCTTCATCTTTGGACAAAATATGATCAAGATATCCTTGGGAACACAGAAGACCATTACCAACACAAGGTTTCTTGCAGACATTACTTTGTTCCAGGTGTCTTCCTGAACTTTATTATTTCCACAAGTCTTTGCCATAGACCCTTTCAGTGTTTCATAGAATCACAGAATTGATTGTGTTAGAAAGGACCTTAAAGACCATCTAGTTCCAAACCCCCTGCCATGGTCAGGGACACCTTTCACCAGACCAGTGTGCTTCTCATCAGATCTAACTTCAACAGCAGACTTAAATTTTGCCCCATCACATCCTCCCCTACAGCTAAAGGCTGTGCTTTGACTCTCCCTGCAAATCTTGACCGTCCTGTCCCCTTCACCTCCACTGACTTAAGTGACTGCAGTGAGAGTGGAGTGTGCTGGCACAGGAGAGACAGGGAATAAGTGTCTCTGGGTGCAAAGCTGGGATGTAAAAGTTGCCCTTAACTTGAAATAAAAAAGCTAGCGGGTCTGACCTGTTAGAATGTGAGTAGTAAATTCACTACTTGGCCAATACTGAGAAACTGTTGTTTTGCAAAAGGAGGTGACACAGTCCATTTTAAACAGTTTGAACCAGCTAGTTATAGGCAATCCCTGACATTTTAGGGATAGGCTCACTGTTTTATCATTGCCTTACAAGTGGGGGTCAAAGCACTGTCGGTCATCCATCTGCTCTCCCAGATCCCAGTTCAGCCTGCACTTCAGCACTTGGATGCTAAGTTACACACAGGAGACCACACAGGCTTTTTACAGGTGAAGGGGGAGGGATAGGCACTGCAGAACTTCAAACTACAAATTAAGTTACTCTTTTGATATTATCTCAAATTCAACTAGGTTCAGATAAATGTAATTCAGATTAATTAATTTATTGAATTTTTATTATTCACACCTTTTTTCTTTTTGTTTGCTCTCTAGGAAATGCCTTAGACTTACTACTAAATTAAAAGTAAACATCCTCTCAATTTTCATAATTCTACCATAGATAAATTTTCCAGCAGCCTTTCAGCCAGCACAGCTGCTTGTTTGTTCACCAGTTTAGGAATCTCAAGCAGAGATCATGCCTCTAAGTCTGTGAAGAGAGAAGCTGGTACAAACTGGCTACCAGCATTACTACTGTGCATGTGAGGAGGAAAATAAGGGTTCACCAGCACCTTTTTTCCGCCCCCCCCTCCCTAAAGGAGGGGCATTTTGATGAGATATTTGGAAAAAGAGCTAAAAGGTAACCTGTCATTGCTGTTTGCATTATTGCAGGAGGTGGGAAAACTGCTGATGGACTCAGAGGCCATAATATCAAACAGAACCTGCCCTCTGGCGTGGAGAGTGAACAGCCCAAAACAGTACCATGGATGTGGGAGCAAGTGAAGATAAGGCTGTGTTGTCAGTCAGTCCTATTGGCTGGTCTCCCTGGACATCAGATCTTTAATTTCATTTATGTTTTCATAAGTGTTCCTAGAGACTCTCATTTTCAGCTGGAAACCAGATCAGGGCTTGTTCCTGATGGAAGATAACCAGTTTTTCAGTTAGAGTGGGACAGGGAAGTCTTGATCCACTATGCAATCCATTAACACAGGGATGCTCAGAACCTAAATCGTGTGAACCTAAACCCCACTTTAAGTATTTGTAAGGATACAGAAAATTGTTAGCTCCATGGCAGAAATCCTTTCTCCCTCACCAGGAAAGTATTTACTTTAGAAAAATAAATAATATTTATTAAAAATGCTATCTAAACTCAGACAGCAAAACTCTCTTGTAAGAGGTAGCTGGAAGAAAAACCCACGCAAAGTAATGTAAAAAGAATGTAAAGAAAGAGTAGCTGTCAGTGGGAGGAATATTCAAAGACAGGAAGGGAAAAAAGCGAGCTCAAAGGGAGGTTATGATAAATGACTGCCCAAAGTACACTTAAATGGAAGAAGACAACTTAAGAGACACCAAAGAGACAAACACTGAGGACAACAATCCTTAAGGTATAGCCAGGAATCGCAGCTAGGTAGTTGAGAATAGTTCCAAACAGAAGCAGCTGTTTTAGGGCAGTCCTGCATTTCTGGCATTAAAAGACTGCCAAAGAAAATAATCCTCAATAAATAGTCTTGTTTGTGACAGAAGGAAATTACATCTTGCTTATCTGCTTCTTTTCTTCACTGTGTATAAACATACTGAGAACAGGTTTGTTTGAAAAAAATTTACTCATTGTGGCAGCAGCCCACTCTTTTATCTTTTTTCTTTCTTACCTCGGGAAGAACAGAACCAGGAATATATTTTCTACCAATATTTCAAAATAAAAGATAGTTCTCTAAACATCACAGATATGGTTTGTGACAGGATGCAGTGATATCTGGTGCAGTGCCACTGGAAGGAATTAAATTTTTTTGCAGTGGAGGGGTCTTTTTTGAAAATGAATGAGAATTGAAAAGAAATGGAGAAGGAGGCTGATAGCAAAGGTTGAGGAAAACACAAAGGGTCTATTGGACAGCACTTCTATTCTTCCCTGTATGGTGCATTAAGTGCATTATAGTAAAAATGAAGGAAATTTCTTTCCTTCTCTTTAAAGTCCAACATTATTGAACTTGAAACCTTTAACTGTGAGCAAAGCTGTGGCTTTTCTTTAATACAATTCTGCTATTGATTTCTTCATGCATTTCATTCGAATGATTCTGACAGTTTTAAAAAAACATTACCTTGATGAAAGATACAATTTTTCTCATGGAGAAAAGTATTCAAGTAGGTATGTGTGATGTATCAGACATGTGAATCTAAAGTGGTGCTCTCNAACAAAAAAAAAAAAAAAAAAAAAAAAAAAGAAGAATGGTGATCCAGTTCTTCTCATTGAATGGGACTCTGCACACACACAAGTATCACAGCAGCATCTTTGGCAAATACAATGACTTCTTCCTTTCTACTGCTTTTCACTATCCTAAATCCCTTTCTGCTCTGTTGACCTCCCTTCTATTGTGTTTCTCTCTTTCATTAAACATTTGGTCATTGTCACATTGCATCAGCTTCCTCTTTATGCAAATTGTGTTGTTTTATCTTTAATAATGTGTATTTTTAATGTGTCTTAATATCCTAGCACCAGCTGCTTTTTTATCACCATATAACCTGTCTCCCCATTTCCCATCACAGTCATCCCATTTGCACATGTGCTTATTTGAAAAACACTACACCTCTTTCTTGCAGACAGGAACTACATGAAACTCACAGACATGAAGGACAAAAAAAGTCCTCTAGTCCAACCTTGTGCATTATGGCACTGTAAGATTGTTTTTCTGTGTGTTACTTGAAGCTAAAAAGCCTTTCTTGTACTGGAATTTATGCCTGAATACTGAGCTAGGATTTGTTCAATGAAGGGCATTGATGCCCTTGATAAATTATAACAATGGATAATTTTCTATACTGTTAGAGTTTCCTTCATCATACTCTTACTTTTAGGCTGAATTTGTCTTTCAGCCACTGTAAAGAGAAAGACTCTATTCAAGCCTCTGCAGCAAAAACGTGTCCTGATTTTGTTCCTATTCTGAGGACAAATACATCTGAACTAGCAGTGCCGCTCACTCTTTTTTCTGTACTACACACATCCCCAGCACACTTGAACAAGTCACTTGTCCTCCCAGCCCACTGGCAGCTGGCCACATGTTGGCCTCAAGCAGTCTGGTAGAAATGTGGCGTGGCATTGACAAAACCCAACTTTGCAAAGAGGGAATTGGGATTTTCACTTTTTCAAAGCTGCCTCCATGAAAATGACACAGCAAAGGATATCCCTTGTGACGTTAGCCAGCTCATTAATCCTCTTTTGTGGAGCAATTTTAGAAATTTGAATGTCCAGATTCTAAGATCTCTAAACTGACCATGATGCTCCTAAGAAGAATAAAGTTTGGATATTTTTCTAAGAATTGTAAATCAAGTTATAAATCTCCTTATCTATATTTGGGGAAAAAGAGCAGCTGTTTGGGGGAACAGCACTCTGCTGGGGGCCTGGAGCAAAAGTTTCCATTTCTATTCTGACATGTTCACATATTCTGGTGCCGATGTTCTTCATAATTGTATTTCTAGAGAAAATATCTTGGGTCTGTCCCACTATGCATACAAAGCAAGGCCTATGGTACCTAGAGCCTGTGCAATGGGTGTGTGAGGAGAAACTGGAACGTGGCAGATGGAGAACAGACCAGCCAGACAACTGCATAGACCTGGAATTCCAACTTCCCTAGCTGCAGAGCAGAGGGGTAGAAATCCCAGACTTTCCACTGCTTCCTGCTGCACAGAAAAGTGTTACAAGTTAGGTTAAGTGATAAAAGTTCCCACAAAGGGACAGAGAGAGACAATAGAAGGCAGGGATCCTGACTGAAGGACTCCCAAGGCATGGACGCTGTATCCACAGAATCACAGAACATGTAGGTTGGAAGAGACCTTCAAGATCATCAGGCCCAACCCAGCCCTAACACCTCAACTAGATCATGGTATCAAGTGCCACATCCAGTCTCTTTTTAAACACATCCAGGGATGGTGACTCCACCACCTCCCCGGGCAGACTATTCCAGTATTTAATCATTCTTTCAGTGAAAAACTTCTTCCTAATATCCAACCTATATTTCCCCTGACGCAACTTAAGACTGTGTCCTCTCGTTCTGTCAGTTGCTGCCTGGAGAAAGAGACCAACCCCCAGCTGTCTACAACCACCCTTCAGGAAGTTATAGAGAGTGATAAGGTCACCTCTGAGTCTCCTTTTCCAGGCCCCTCCCAAGTGGACCCAGCAGATCCACCCACCCAGGTGCCCAGACATGGAGTCCGTGGAATGAGTCCATCAGGAAGAGCCCTCCATGTCATTCTTCTGATGCGGGGGAGGTGCTGCCAAGGGGTGGAGCATGTAGGGTGCAGAGAGGAAGCACTTTGGAATTATCCAAGATTTATTATGAGATGCTTAGGATGGAAAACAACGGTGGAGAAAGAAGTCACCTGGGTGATTTGAGGAAGGAACAAATGTGGGTAGCTAGATGAAAATAGAGATACATGCAGATGAAAAGGGCTAGATACATGTAAATAGGGAGCTGGTCAGCACACTTGTCTGTCCATGCCTTTTGCCTGATAAATACAGTCTGGTTTATTCCCTAATTAAACTCCTTTCTCCTTTCCTGGGTGCAAGCTGTCTGCTTTCTGTGTGCGTGTGTGTTATGGGGTCTGAGTGCAGCAACCAGAGGTGATCTTGGGTTGCAGGGGGTCCATATGTCCATGGTGGACAGTGAGTGTGGGTGTGCTGGTGAGTGTGTGAGCATAAGCAGAGATACCTGCAGGTACATGAAGTATGAGCCAGGTGTCTGTCTGTCTGTAAGGGTGAGACCACGGGAGGAGCAGGTTATAGGTGAGGCCAGTGGAGTCCTACCAGCTTCCAGAGCTGGTGGGGTCTCTAGGAGCAAGACCCACTTTGTGTGTGTCTCTAAGGGTGACACCATGTGTGGTGGTGGCTGTGGGCCCAGAGGAGAACCAGCCAGCTCAGAGTCTAGGGGGTTGATGGGTGATATGGTCTTTGCCAGCAGCTACATAGCAGGTCTCACACATCCAGGGGCCATCCATGAGGCAGACTGAGTGTCTGAGCCCAGCCATTGGAGTGGTCCATCTTGTCTGGGTAGGTATGCTCTCAGTAGAGACCTCCTGGTACAGCTCAGGGATGAGCAGGATGAGGCTGTCGTTGTTGCCTGTGTTTGTGTGAGTGCTCTGTATGTCTGTCTGTGACCTGTGTGGCCAGCCATGTATATACAGATGTGGTGTATATGTGTGCTCCATGTGTCTATGCCTCCTGGGAGTACATTTCCAGCCTCACTACTGGGATGAGCTGTGGGCACATAGCTGCAGCATCCTCACCTCCCCTGGGCTGCTCTATATGGTATATTTTGCTCTAATAGTCTAGATTATCAAACCATTCTGGATTTTTCCTCCATATAAATGTAAAGTACATAGCAGGGTAGGACTCTACCCCAAGGTCAGATGTCAAAGAAGGAAAGTGAAAGTTGAAGGTACAGACTTTGTCAGCAGAGAGTGACAGTCACAGAGAGAACTGCTCAAGCTGTAGTAGTCAAAGTTCACCAGATTTTCATCCTGTTATTCTACAATCCCATCCATTTCTGTGTGAATATGTAGAAGCAAGAAAGAAAAAGAACCAAAATCTTCAGTTCATGACTTGGAATGTTCATACTTCCAGAACAAGATGTGGGTGACTTTGCTCCATTTCAACACTTCCTATTCCAAGGTGAGAAACCAAGGACTGTGCATAGAAGATACCCCTCTTGAAGGCTCTTCTTTAAACTCTGTAATATTTTTCCCAACTCACCTCCATGTCTTGTTCAAGAATCAACACTCTGAGTGGGAAGATTGTCATCTGTCAGTGAGGCAAACTGAAGTTACAATCAGATGCCCAATGTAGAATTACGTATTTCTTTGTATTGAGTTTGTGTGGCCAGGTTTTGGTAGCAGAGCACTACAGGGGTGGTTTGTCTGAGAAGATGCCAGAAGCTTCCCCCATGTCCAGTGCAGGCAGTTGCAACGGGCTCCAAGACAGACCTGCCACTGACTAAGGCTGAGTCCATCTGCGATGGTGCTGGCACCTTGGGAGCAGCAGATTTAAGGAGGTAAAAAAGTTACTGCACAATAGCAGTTGCAGATAGAGCAAGGAGTGAAAAATTGTGAGATCAACAGCCCTGCAGACATCCAGGACAGTGGGGGAGGAGGTGGAGGTGCTTCAGGCAGAGCAGAGGTTCCCCTGCAGCCTATGGTGCAGACCATGGTGAGGCAGCTGTGCCCTGCAGTCCAGGCAAGGCCAGTGGGGTAGGAACCATGTCATGAACTGACTACAGCCCCCATTTCCCCTCTACCCGAGGCACTGAGGGAGTATGAGGTAGAGAATCAGGAGGAAATTTAAGTCCAAGAAAGAGGGAGGGATGGGGGAAGATTTTTTATTTCTAAGATTAATGTTTACCTTTCATTATCCTACTCTGACGTCATTGGTAATAAATTAAATTAATTTTTTACCCAAAGTCTTATCTGTTTTGCCCATGACAGTGACTGGTAAGTGATCTCTCCCTGTCCTTACCTCAACCCATGAACCTTTCATTTTACTTTCTCCTCCCTGTCCAGCTAAGGAAGGAGAGATAGAGAGGCTTTGGTGGGAACTTGGCATCAAAACACATCATTTATGCTCACTTCATAAGTCCAGGGTCACTGTGTTTGAGGAAGTCAGCCTTTGCTCTTGCTGTCATAAGCCCCTTGGAAAAACAAACTCAGAACTGCCTTTAGAAATACTACACTAAATTGTTCTTACAACATAATGCTTACAACTTGTGCTCACTGCTTTTGACAGTGCTGAGATTACTCAGTATTACTGCAGTGTTATTTCAGTGACACCCTTTAGACCTAGGAAGACAAAGGAACATAAAACCCCAAAACTGATCAGGGCAAAAATCAGTTCAGAATAATATCCTTTTTCTGATGCTGGCCAAGAGCTGGAAATATTTGTCCCCAGTATATCCTCTCCATCTCATTGAGAAGCACGGGGGTTTCCCAAGGCAAGCATCACAGTCAAATAAGTACATGCAATAACCCAGCAATGGACCTATTCTTGAACTTCTCTACATCTTTTAAAATAATTTTTTATTATTTTACTGCATCCTGTGACATGTTAGATGATTTAATTACACACCATGTTCGTTTTAAAGACAGGATGTTGACTTTGCTATGTGTTCCATAGCCTTTTTCTTGTGAAAAATAATGAGTAATAATTGCCCTGTCATCTTTCTAGATCATCTGCAAATTTACAGTCTTCCATTCCAATTCAGTTGGAGATGACTGTCTCTATACACTTCCTACAGAAAACTTAGAAACCTTGGAGAAGCCTTGAAGTTGGGCTTGGACATCTAATTTAAACTTCCTAAAATTAAGGAAGATTAATCCTATTTTTTTCTGCCCTGAAAAATACTGTCTGAATATGGCTACTATTTGAACACTCATTAATTTTTATGATTTTGTTGAATTGCATCCAACTAACGAATCCCTTTGGTTTTTCAAGAGCACTGAAAATTAACATAAAGTCTAATACCTACAAGCTGCTATGCATTGTATTCACCACATAATTAATATACTGGATCTACAAACTTATGTGTTCAGTACAGAATTAAGAGCTTTTTTAAAAAGATGACCTTTTTCATACCTATCATAGCAGAAAATACTGTAGAAAAAACCCTAACACACACAAGCACATAACCCTCTATTCTGCATTGTGGAAACAATCACGGAATGGGTCAGACTGGAAGGGACCACAGTGGTCATCTGGTCACACTGGAGCACATGGCAGGATGCTGTCCAGATGGTTCTTGAATAACTCCAATGAGGGACAGCCCACAACCTCTCTGGACAATCTACTGCCAGTGAAAAAGTTATTCCCTATGTTCAGGTGGAACTTCCTGTGCCTCAGTTTCTGCCCATTGCCTCTTGTCCCATTGCTTGGCACTCCTGAGGAGGGCCCGGTGTGTCCTCTGACACTCCCTTCAGATACTGCCAGACATTGAAACCTCACTGCTAGCTTACCATGTGGGTTGTCCTTGATGGAATCTCAAATTAAAGATTAAATTTCCTTTGTCATTCATTAAAAAATATAGAAAATACCATGCTAGAGCTACTGCTGATGAGGAAGTACTGTGATTATTTAAATAAGAGGAATGTGCAAGCTTTGTGTCGTCTTTGTTCAGTATAAGTGTTCCTACTGTCAACAACAATTTATAAATAGGTGGATTTCACTGCAGAGCTGTGCCACATGGTTTTAGTGTAAGCTCTGTACATACCATTTCTGCTTTATTAGAATGCCCAGTGTAGGGTACCTGGACCCTGAAGTGTCAGCCAGAATGCCTTGTTCAGCACCACAGTTCCTTTCAGAGCCACTGGCTGAGCTGGGATCCCCAAAGCAGTGACCTTAACAGCTCCAAACCAGCCTCTCAAGGCAGAATCCTGTGGATTTTCACAGGGGACTGAGTTGTCTGTATATGTGTTGCACAGTTCCTTGAAGACCAAGTTCTTCAGAGGCAGGTGCAGGTGCTGATAGACCTTCAGCCATATTAGGCATCATCTAATCACCCATCTGCTCAAACCAGGAACCTTCAATGAAACTTGGAACTCAAGCTGGGAGCACCACGTAAACCTCCAGGCTGAGTGGGCTACTAGAAGGAGGGAGCTGGGGGTGCAATATTACCCTTCAGTGCCTTAAATCTTCCTGCACTTCAGTTTGTCCCCAGGTACTCTACTTAATCTGGTCCTTAGCTACATGGGTACCCCAGAAAATTTAGGATTTTGGGGTGTATTTGTGCCACAGAAGAAATAGGCCATCATTAACAGTCTATGAGAAACAAGGTCGGTGTAGAAACTGCTGTAGAAATCTGCTGGGTGTAGAAACCCAGACTGATTAAATTCATCCTGGAAAACAAAGATTTGTAATAAAAGTATTAAGATTGGTAGGAGCAGAGAGTGAATGGGCTTATCTGGGTATGGAGGGACAGGAAGGAAAAGAAAAGAAAACAGAAGCAGAGCTGTAAGAGTGGCAGGTGTCAATAGTACCCAGATATGCAAGTTCCCAGCATCCAGACACACCTTCACAGAACACCCAGGCAGAAGAAGCACCTAAACTTAAACAGAGGACAGTGTGCATTATGAGGGGATGACAGAAAGGTAATGGGCAACTGGAGTGATAAGACACAAACATAACAAATTAAAAGGGAAGAAATATTAATGAGTTACACAAATGGGTCAGGATGCCTCGGAAGAGCACTGCTGCAGTCAACTCCTTAAAGGCACATCTTGGTGACCTCAGCTTGTTGACCACGTGCTGAAGAGCCCAGCAGACCCAGGGAGTGGAAGATAACTGGCACCCATCATCCTCCTGCTCTAGCCAGGCCCTCTGGACATGCAGCTTGGCACTTGTGAATAAGGAGGCGTGAGTAGAAATAGCTATTTTTAAAATACATATTTAAAAAAGGTTCATGTTGAGCCTTGCTATGGTATCTCCTGGCTTCTGGAAACACCAACACAACCTTTGAATTGGACTTCGGTTTCTTTCTCCCCTGGTAGCTCTGAAAGTACTGAAGACCCTTTAGTACCTTTGTCTCTGCACATGGCCCACTGTCTTCCTAGGCAAATGGTAAAGTGAGAGATGAAACCACTTACAAAGCCAGCCTGTCTCATGAGGGGAAGCATATATCTCATGAAGGCACAAATCATGGAAATTATTCTTGGCTGAAAAATACACAGCTATCAAGTCCCCCATTCTGGAGTTCGATTGCTCAGAGTCTGGTAGTTATTCAGAGTATTCACACTTGATCTGCCAGCTGTTAATGAATTTAGAGGGGCTGGATACTTTATATTTGGGTTCACTTCCTTCAAGGTTAAACTCAGTCACTGTTGCTCTAATGGAGACGGAGCACTGGGAGCAGTGCCACTGCTCTGTAGCTGCTGGCTACACTCAGTTCCTTCTCTGCAGTTCCCCATGAGCAAGTGAAGTGCATTTGTGTACCTAGGCTGTATTTCAGCTGAGAAGTGCTACGTGCACAGGCTAATGGGAAAATAGTCCCTGAACCTTCAAGTATATTACCTGTGGTAAATTAATCATTTAATGTAGGTATACATTTATGTAATATTTGCCCAAGAGTTGCTCTGGAATTCTCTTTGAATAATACACAATTAGATTTAAATGTTTTCCTCAATTTTCCTTTCATGAGCATATTTTCCAAATTTTCTCTGATAATTCATTCCATAGCTGCATTTCAACTGGTTTGTAAAATTTTACTAACTCACAAAGATATAATTTGCATAGAAATGAAATACAGACAGAAATGCTGAAGAAAAAAGGAGGTTTAAACTAAGTATAGCATCGCAAACAATTTCTTTCATAGGTGCTTTCCAGTGCAGTTGGAAACAGTCATTTAAAAGAATACTATCAAAGAACATGCTGTACCAAGAAATGGTATATTATAAACCCAATTCAAACAGCCACATCTAAATTCCACATTCATATGAATTGAATGATTGACTGATTATTACTGGCATTTATTTCACAGAAAAAGAGCAGCTTAATAAAAGTGTATTATTCAGTCAATGGTATGCTATGATGGATAAAGAGGTGAAAATCACAAACATTTAAACCCAAAAAAAGGCAGAAGGCAAAGCAAGTACTGAAAAGGAGGGAAGAGAATTCATTGCTAAGTGATCATCTTTTAGGCTACCCTATTGACAGTCTACTCTAGCAACCAGGCTCAGAAAACATGGAAAACTCTGCCTGGGACAGAATTTACAGATGACTCTTGGGTAAAGAAGGAGGAGCTGCTCATTATTTGTCTTTCTGCTTATTGCATGTCTGCTCCCATTGGTCTTTACTTACTGGCAAGATAGGCCTTTGTTGATTAAATCTTGCATGGGCTTCCTAAAAGCCAATCAAATTGTAACAAATATTGGTCTTATAGGGAGCCAACATGTGCATTAGCATTTGTACCACATCAGTCAAGGGCAACCTTCAAAGAGAGCCTTAAAACCACTTTTATCTATGTGCAAAGTTCTCCCTCACCAAACAGGTTGAATCCAGAACTTGAGCTGTGCTCCTCTAGCAGCCTCAGAGCACAATCCCTCTTTGCTAGTCCTGATGATGCACAAAGGTTGTAGGGAGTTAAGCTGCCTCTCACCCAGACT
The DNA here is from genome assembly GCA_013399915.1 of Illadopsis cleaveri. NCBI lineage: Eukaryota > Metazoa > Chordata > Aves > Passeriformes > Timaliidae > Illadopsis > Illadopsis cleaveri. The sequence continues at coordinate 579,501 of VXBB01004582.1, read as the reverse complement.
GCATCTTCATGTCACCTGGTATTCACACAAGAGGGGCCTGACAGTCACAGCCATTCTCTTTCTCCCAGAAAATGAGTTGAAGCCCTTGGCAATCACCTTTCCCATCAATTCCTCCTTTCCCACAGTTTCAGTAGCAACACAAGTGCTAAAATTCAAGTCCCTACGAAGACCCATCACCCCTCTTCAGCTTCTACCTGGGCTCCTGCCCATGCCCCTGTGAGGGCCAGAAATGAAGCACACAAGGCTATGAGGGGACCAGATTTTAAGCAAATAAGTTTCCTCCCAGCCACTCTTTGGTAGCTTACCTCCTCGCGGTACTGTTTCACAACAGCCAAAACTGTGCTCTACAATGGCATTGCAGGAGCTTCTTCTGGGGGCCTCCTATCCTGACATATATGCACATTACCTCTCCTGCTTCAAAAAAAACCCCCCAAACTTTAAATATTGGTCACAAGTCAGCCACAGGAATAAATAGAAGAGGCAAAGCATCATACTGACTTTAAAAACACTCCAGTAAAAGCAGAAGATGAGGAACTAAAAGATTTGGGCCACAAGTGCATGGTGTTCCATCATCCACCAAGGAAGAGACCCAGCTCAGTTGCTGAGAGACATCTGTGTAGCATTCATCACACACTGCTTTACTTCAACATATCTTTAAGCACAAGGAAAACAACCCACTTACATCTGGGGAAAAAAAAAAAATGACTTCTTATTTTGAACTGAATTAATTTATTTTTTTTTAACCTGAGTTTTTCAGTTGTGAAGAAATCCTTGTATACATACAGGACAGTTTCTGAACAGCAATCACTGATCTCTTCCTGAACCACAGATTATACTTAAACTATGCTGACAGGTCAGAGTAATTGAATAACCTGAAAAATGCAGTTCACGTAAGTCCAGGAGTTTGCATAGCTCTCAGAATTTTTCTTGAGGAAGGATGGAGAAAATGTAGTCTGCTTTTTGCTTGTTACTCCAGTGGTTTCTCACACAATGCTCACTCAAAAGATTGGAAGAGCCATTTACCTGAACAGTGCTTTATAAATCCTTCCTAAAAATGGCATCTTGCAAGTATGACATTCAGTTTCTACTCAGGAGAGTTGGTTTAATGCAAAACAGAGATGCTAGAATTACATAAGTGAGTAAAAACCAGTATTCACCTTTATATTTCCAGTTTCTCAGTCTTTATTTTTGAAATATAAACCACCTTATTAAATGTTTTGGATTTATTTTTTTTTAAGCATCTTACAGAACATTTCTTATGGTGAATGAATGGAGCTGGGAGAGTTGAGGATGGTAGAAACTGATGCTATTAGCGAGACTCCTTTGCTCAGATTTGGGCACTTAGCACTAATAGCCTCCAGTACTAAAAGAGATCCTTTTGTGTTTACTCTTGTGAAAACAAACCTAGCAAAGAACTCCTGAAATGCATTGCTAGGTATGTAAATCTTTTAAACAGTCCATTCTTTCAACATTTTCTGGCTGCATGCCAAGTATTTGGAGTTAAGAAAGAACTCTAATTATACTATTTTTTCTTTCAGCCTTCATACTAGACCAAAAGCTTGGACCAGGTGATTTTTTGAGGTCCCTTCCAACATAAGCTAGTCTATGATTCTGTGAAATGGTCGTTGTATACTGAACTCTCATGCTTAATGGATATTGATTTGGAAATAATTTTCCTCTGTAAGTCTCCTTTTGGGTGAAAATCAAAATTTGGTGCCCATTTGGTCCTCACTGGAATAGCAGGTGAATGTTTCATCTGCCCATTCTCCCTCTGCAGAGGAATAGTGTTCAAACTACGTGTATTATTCTGATTATGGTATCAAGTACAGGATGATATTTTACATTTGCTTTTCATGATAGCAAGTGGCCAAAAAAAAAAGTGAAAAGCAATCCCATGGGAGTTCACATTAACCATAACTAACTGGTGTGTGAACACAGACACACTATTTCAGTCTCTTACAAGTTTTCTATGAAGAGTCTGATGCTTTTATTATGCAGAAAACACACCTCACTTCTCTGTCTCATGGTCATATTGTGAAGCTGGAGTTAACCAAAAATAGCAGTGAAAAAGATTTGTCATAACCTCTTCATTCAGGAAGAACATAAGATCTCAGATGGACGTGGAACACAACCAGAGGAAGCAAGGTTTGAGCAGAAACTGGCCCATGCAGCTCATGCAGCCTTATTGGGTGAATGGTGTTGCAACTGCTGTAGATAAAGCACTGATTGACTCTACCCTGGCTCCAAGAGGACTGTTACTGCACATTGTGCTTTCCCATCTACCTCCATTGCCCCTTGTAGCTCACCACACTTACTCATACAAGACTCCTTTTACAACTAAAGCCCCTGTAACTGTACTGTTATTACAGGACCTAAAGAAATCATAAAACAATTTGTTTCCACAGATCCAGACGTATAGCAGCTTCTCTGTCATTTAAATCTGTAGCAGCAACTTTGAACAAAAAGGCACAGCCAAGGCTATGATATTCCATACAGAATGGGTAAATGGAAGCACACACTGGATTCATTTTTGCCCAGTAAAGATTTTTTAGACATATATAGCTTAAAATCACTCAGAATCTCTAAAAGTAGCATGCAATGTTCATGTTCTTCTCATGTGCTTCTTTCTTCATAGGATAACTTCATCCTATTCAGTGGTAGATGAGTGAAAACAAAGAAAGAAACACACCTGGCAGTTCGGGAATGATAAATCTCTATCACTATATTTTTTCAGATTATATTGTAAGAAATTAGATTTGTTTTTCTAACAGTGACCCATTGCAAAAGAGTTATTTAACATACCTTTAAAACTAGTCAGCCCTAGGAATTAAAAGCCATGTCAGAAACAGGTACTATAGGAATCACAAGCCAACAGTATTTTAGAAAAAAAGCAGGAAGCACTAGAAAAACAGGGAACATCTGAAGCTTTTACAGGGCCACTGCCTAAACACAAACTCCTTCAGAAAACAGTCAAGTAGTGAGAAACCTGTGGTAGAGAGGCTGAAAGACACCCACAGGAACTCTTAACAGCAAGGGAAGACCCAGTCCCTCTCAACATCCGGTTTAAAACTCCAGGATGGAGTGGACAAAGGCAGCTTCTGCTCCTGGACTGGTACTGGCCATTGCCATCAGCCCATGTGGAGATAAACAAGCAGCACACTGGTAGTGGGTAAGGCAGGAGCATTTTGCTTTCAGCTACTGGTTTTTGTTGGGCTTTTAGAGCAAATGGGCAGGAAAGAGAATGAAATAGCCCTTTCCCACTTTTCATTGCAACGTATCCCATGAAAGTGAGAAATGCAATAGGACAAAAGAAATGGGAGCATATAAACATGGAAAGCAAGGGTAGTTCTGAAGATTAGGGATTTGGGACAAGGGATAAAAAGGAGAATATTTGTACCCACTAAGCAAGGAAAAGTGTGGAAGAATGAGAATATGAGATCAGGAGGACTTGGATAGATAAGGTACAATCCAAGTTGCCACAGAAGAGAGCAAGAGAAGAGCACATGCTGCCCCTGCATGAGGCTGAGGAATCTTACACAGTCTTGTGGTCAGCACCATCTTTTTGATCATCTTAAGACATTGAGAAATTAAATAAAGAGAAGGAAAGCTTTCTAAACGAAAAAGAACCACAGATCAGGAGTAGGCATAGTGTTAACACAATTACTTTAGATAAACTGGAACTTGTATGTTTGTGCAAACAAACATACAAGATGGAGGCAAGCCTTGCTGCTCGTGGTCTAGGAATCACATGATGAAAAGTATTCAGTATATTTTTTGCATCTTTTTTTCGTCAAAGTTGTTCCAGATTTTACTGAGGTGTTGACAACTTTGCCAGCTATAAACACTTGACTCAGCAGGTTTTTAAGATCTGTTCCTCTCTGACTAAAAACAGATCCTGAGAAATTATGACAGATTCTCAGGACAGATCCTGAGAAATTATTAGCCTTCTCTGACCACTCAAACCATCAGGAATAAATGAAGCAATATCTGTTTCCAGAAATGAGACCAGCGCATCCTGCTAATGACAAAGCAAGAAGCAACAGCCAAAGATTCCTGAGAGAATGGATGTTTCAGTGCATGCAATGGCCCAGTTTTGAACATGTGATACCCTGCATAGCTAAGGGTCTCTTCACTCCCTCACCCACATTTTCTAGATAGACAAGTTTGGCATGTTCCACACTGGTGGTTTCTCTCTGTCATCCATTCTATAACACTCCACACCTGGGCTGCCCCTTAATTGATAATGTAATTATCAGCATAGTCATATTACTTCACACTAAGCATTTTCAACCATTTATCACAATGTTGATCTTTATTTTAAATATAAATCAGGCAATCATTTATGTCTTTTATGTTCTTTGTATTTATTCAAGAATATTTAACTGTAGACAAAAGGTGACTTATTCATTATTCATCCTGAACAAGGCAAGTATGGCAATTTGAAAAGCCTGACATTTGAGCTTTTTGCCAACACTAGCAAAATTATATCCTTCCCATTGTAAATCAATGAAGTAGAATCATTGTGCACAAAAGAATTAAATTGCCTTGTCACTTTAATAAGGCCACCTTATATACAACCTTCAGCCAATGCCATTGTGCAGAAAAAGGGTGCATCCTTTGCCTCAGCTGTCTCAGATCTCAGTAGGCTTTCCAATTAAATGAACATCCTCTTAGTCTTTCACTCCACTCCACTCTTTCTCTTTTTTGAGAGGCAATGTCAGAATGTCATAGGCATACTTGCTATCAGTGGCATGCACACATCAATGTGAATTAACTTCCTCCAACTCCTGCTTTCTTTTGGCAGCCTTTTTAACTTGTTTGTCAATTCCAAAATGATGGAACTCCAAGAAAGGGGATTTTTTTTGTTGATGTTTACTGAGCTTGGATAAAAGCTGCAAATAGCTATCTGCAAAGCAAAAAAAAAGATACAAATGTGAAGATCCTTTGCAGGCAATGTAGATAATGTAAAATGGCAAAAAAACAACATGTCCAATCAGGCAGAACACAAGTGGCGTATGCCAGAAAGAGATCAACTTTGTATGTTCTCACTTCACAGGCTAGGACCCTATTATTACAATCAGACCTGATTTTTCCCATCTAACACCCCTTGGACACATTTTGCCCTGAGAGTAGAAACCTTTAACCAGCCATTTCCAGGCTTTTGAACCTCTATCCAGAACAGCTATTTCATAATTCAACAACAGACGTCTGCCCATAATAGTCATATGCCTGCCTGCCCTTCCTTTCAATCATAGCACACGGAGGTTGAAAGGGTAACTTCAGCCTGGATTTTTCTCAGAATCAGAGAACTGAAAACAATTGAACAAAGCCATGCTCGCCAGCAGCTGAAACACAGCAACGTGAGTGAATCTTGATATTTCAAAACATACCTAAAAGTCTGCAGCTTTACAATTGTTTTGGAATCTCAATATTTTGTCCTGTTTTGATAGTTAACTGATAGGTGCATGGTAAAGAAAAAGAACATGTAAGTATAGAAGCAGTGATGATATTCTTGATGTTGTTAACATTTTAGATTTAGTCAGAAAATGTTAATAACAAATGACCTTTTTCTGAAGGGTATTTTAAGGAGAACAAGCAATTTTCTCTAATGTGGTTACCATAGTGATTTGCCCTCTAAAAAGACCAGAGGGGAAAAAAAAAAAAATGTACATCTGTAATCAACTGGCTACTGCAACAACAAATGGTCTGACAATGCAACACTTTAATTCAAGCTGGAAGGATACTTGGTTTGAAGTTAAGTATAAAAGAAACTATTTATGGATGCAAAATAGGTCCTCTAATAATAACTATTACAGAACATTTGTGATGATTCAGGAGGGATTTTCCTTGAAAAACTACATTGGTGCACAATAGATTTTTTTTTTCTTAGAAACTACATCATCTGCACCATATTGAGCCACTCAGTAGAAAAGCTCAGCAAGCAACTGGGGATAGTAAATAGGGACCTCTGCCTCCTTCATTCTCTGTCGCTTCCTTTCCTAGAGCATACCTGAAAAATAAGCAGTTAAAAGAACTGCTACAGTTCAAATTATTTCTGCTAGACATACAAACTGATACCATAAACATTTTCAACCTACCTGTCCTGGTAATGTTGGTATATTTAAGGACAAGAAATTCAAATCACCCTTTAATATATAACTTGATATTCAGAGTATTAAACTGGAGTTCTAAAACTTCAACCATCTTTCTAATTCTTTTCACTGCTTCTTGACACTGGGCATAGACCATGAACATGTCCCTTTCCATGCTGAAGTTCTCTGAAAGCCTCATGGGAGAAGCCTGCCCTTACCCAGAGAAGACCTTGCCATGGCAAGATGCTGCAGCCTGAAATCATGTCATGTCCAGAGCAATCCCTCCTTTTGTAATCATCAAGGCTTGGAGCATGTCTAACAAACCCCACCACCACAGTGCCAAGTATCAAGTGACTTTTGTTTTAAGGCATTTTAAACCAAACTATAAAAGCTGAAGAACAATCCTCTTTTAATAGTTAACAACACAGCACAGAATAATAAATGCAACATGATACAGCATAGCAGTTCACATTCATGGATAGAAGTTGGCTGGCTCTCAGCTGGGATGTCCCAAAGCAAGGAGGTGGGACCAGTTCTCACCTTGGGAAGTGAACCCAGCTCCTTCCTTTGATGTTGTAGGCATTTCTTGGGATACTCTTCTGTCTGAATACTTCTCTGCAATCAGTCTAGAGGCAGGTTCTTCTAACTTGGTCTGGAACACCTACAAGTACCATGCCCCAATCTCTGCTGGCCACTTTCAGCTTTCTCTATAACCAAGGCATACAGGCATGTGCACAGAGCATTTTTGTCTGACTAAAATTAGTCAGATATACAGAAATACAGTCAGTTAGGCTATAAAGCTTCCCTATGCACTCACAATGGAGCAAAGCACAGAGAAACAACAGCATTCAGAGGGTGGACTGGACCTGAGTCTTCACCAGTGCTGAGTAGAAGGGATCATCTCTGCACACCTGTTGGAAACATTTATCCTACTGCAGCCCAAGACACCACAGAGCCTCCTTGAGGCGAGGGCGTGTTCCCAGCTCAGGCCCCAGGTTCTTGCTGCAGAGCTGTTCCCCAGCTGGGCAGCCCTGGCACTGCTAACGGGGCTCCTCCTCCCCAGGAGCAGGATTTTGTTCTTCTCCTCATTGAACTTCGTGAGGTTTTTGTTAACCCATTTCTCCAGCCTGGCAAGGTCCCTCTGAGTGCTTATCAGACACCCTTCTCAGTTGGATGTCATCTGCAAATTTGCCGGGCATGCACTCTGTCCCCTCATTATGATGTTAAACAGGGTCAGAGCCAGGACTGGTTCCTGGGATACACTACTGGCTACTGGTCTTCATGTAGACTTCATACCACTGACCTCCACTCTCTGAGCCCAGACACTCAGCTGGTTGCCAATCTGCTTTACTGTCTGCACATTCAGCCCACACCTCATCAGCATTTCAATGAAGACAGGATCAAAAGCCTTACTGAAGTCTAGGTAGACAATATTTGCTGCTTTCCACTCAGTTACCAAGCCAGTCATTTCACCATTTATCAGATTGGTAAATCCATGCTAACTACTCCAAATTATTTTTTGGTACGACATGTACCTGGAAATAGCTTCCAGGATCTTTCCTTTACCTCCATAGAGATCAAGGTGAGGTTGATAAGCTTACAGTTTCCTGGGCCCTCCTCCTTGCCCTTCTTGAAAATATGAGGGACATTTGCTTTCCTCCAGTCCTCAGGCACCTCTCCCAGTCACCATTATCATTCAAAAATAATAGAGAGTGCTCTCTCAGTGATGACTGGCAGCTTCCCCAGAACTCATGGGTGCATCATATCAGGCCCCATGGATTTATGTAGGTCTGGTTTGCTTAAGTTGTCTCATCTGTTTCTTTCCTACCAAAGGTAAGTCTTTCTAGCCCCAAACTTTCCCATGATTCTCCCATATTTCTGATGGAGGATCTTACTATTAAAAAGTATGCACTCAGTACCAGTGGAAGAGACCATTCTTGAACTAGAAGGAAGCAATCCTCCAATATCAACCAAGTGTCCTGAACCTGTTTTATCTCCAGGGCCATCTCCCATAGGATTGTTCTAAGTATATCACTGAATAAACCAAATTCTGCCCTTCTGAAGTCTGTGCATATTGTCTGGCTTTTTAACTTGTTCCATCTTGTAAGGATCTTGAAGTCCACCTTGTTTCATCTACTTCTTCCTGATCAGGCAGTGTGCAGCAGACACCCACAGCAACACCACCCACTTACCCTGATCCTATAAATGCTAGGCTGGCTCCTCGTCCTTTCCTAGGCAGAGCTCCATGCAGTCCTGCTGTCCTCTCTCACAAATGCTAAGTCTCTCTCCTTGTCTTCCTAGCCTGTCCCTCTCCAGAGCCTGTATCTCTCCATTGCAGCACTCCAGCAGCATGAGCTACCCCACCACATCTCTGTGCAAACGCACACAGACCCCAAACCCCTGCAGTTTGCTCCCCTGCTGTATGCATGACTGTACAAGCACTTCAGAGAGGCACATAAGTGCACTGACATCCCAGAAAAGGTAAGAGCTTTGCTGTCCTATGGGCATTTCTTCATTCATGTGCATACACTTGGAGGTCTTTTCAGTCCTCTTTTACTGTTTGCAGGGTCTGTCTTGACAATATCACCCTGCACCTTTTATCTTCCAACCACCACCTCACTTGAATGTGGTTATCACCTTCCACTCCTGTTATTCCTTCATAAAGCTCTTCATACCAGGTTAGTCAGCTTGTTGGCTGTGATGCATTTTCCCCTTTGGTCAGGTGAATCATCTCTCTTCTTAGACCTCAAATAGGTCCCATTTTCATAAAAGCCTCTGTTGGAGGTACCACCTGCAGAACCAGAGTTTCAGAATGGCTAGGTCTGAGCTGGTCCCTCCATTTAGGGAATCAAGGACAACCAGGTAACTCCTCATCTCTATTTCAAACCAATTGCTAGAAAAGCCCCTCCTTTTATGGATTCTCTCTACACTATGGAAATTAAATATATTCTTTTACTACTGCTGGTTCCAGGCTTACAATCTTGAAGAGGTCTGCTTGGACTTATTCATCTAGGTAACAAATTGCATCATCCTGCAGTGATGTGACTCTACAGATAAGCATTCTGTGCAAAAACTGGGCAACACCTAATTTAGGAACATAAGAAATTGAAAATGCTCTCTGATTTCTAGTGATAATACATATTTGTCCCTTTGGACCTACCAGCAAGAGTTTCTATGTTGATATCTCATCACATCTTTAAGGCATGTGTGTTTTCTAAGTATATGAAACAAAAAAACCCTGAAATTCACCAGGCAGGCAGGCAGTGTGAATGACATGGCCATTATCTCATGAATACAAGCCAGTATTTTAACAGCAATCACATTGTTTTCTTTTCCAGCTATCACTTCATTGACTTTAAAAACAACAGTTTATTTGGATAAATGTTCTAAGTCTCTATATATAATTTAACCAGGCATTAATGACCAGTTTATAATCAGAGTATATCATGCTGCCAATGGTCCCATATTAGTTTGACTTTGATATGATACTGCTCTAAATTTCTCTGGATAATTCGATTATTTCAGCATCAAGATATGTTTGATGAAAGTGTATCACTGGAATGATTGCTAAAGTCTGCCTCTATTAAATGAATATTGATTATGGATTTATGACAAGCCACAAAACAAGTCCCAGGTGGTTTTTTTTTAATTCCTGGAGAAAGTATTTTAACCAAAATCTTACATTTTTCATAGGAGGTCTTCATACAAGATAGCAAACAACATGTTATAGGCATCTTTGGGCAGAAACTGAAAAGGAGGGTGACTTTAAAAACTAAAACCTCTGTCAGGAAGGACAAAGTTGAAATCAATCAATCCAGGTGAAGTAGCTTCTTGAGACTCCTACTGGAGGGCCAAGAAACCTTGTCTAGAAATGCTGGAATTTACAACATTTGCAACATCTTACCTTGCACCCATCCCATAGTGATCCTCAATTCTTCCAGTCATTGTAGAAGAAGTTGTTACTACCCATGGAGCAGAAGGAGACTGTTATTAATGAGTGGAAGCCTAAGGCATAGGGGCAAAACAGTGGTAATTATTGCCTGTGGACCTTAATCACCATACAATGCAGCAAAAATTACAGAGTAGAGAAGCCAAATTTGTTATCATTGGTGTAAGTTGTGTAACAGGAAGAAAGACTTCAGCCACTGCTGAGCCAAAGCAAACAACACTCAGCCTTTCCATAGCCCCACACCTCACAACCCTCAGTATTTCTAAGACCAATAGAAGATATTATAAACAAGTTCACAACCTCTTTTCCCTCTGTCTCATCTTGGAATTCTCAAAAACCTTTGCTGAAACAACTATTCATTTGGCTCCAAATTTTCATAAATAATAATTTTTAAAATCTCTGCATTTATGAGTACTAAAGGCCCATAAAGAAGTTATGTCTTACCACAGGACCAAATCACTAACACAATTCCCTCACAAATCCCAGAGAACACACTGAAATAGGATCACTTTGAAATGGTGACCAGTACCTTACAGACAAATGACTTTTTTGAATGAATGAGGTAAACCAGAATCTTCTCAGTAGGTTTTATCGGTGTCAGAAATATTCCAGGACCTATGCAGATATCAGTCGGTGTGACTACTATCATTGAGATGAGCTGGGTTTTCTGAGCGGCCTCCAGCAGGGCAGAGATTTCCCACAGGCTGACATCTGCTAATCAGCAGAGTAATGGGATCCCAGAGCAAGATTCAGCTCACATCCTGAAGCAAACATCAGATGGATGGTTCTCTATGCTCCACAGACGGTAGTGACTTGCTGTCTGGAGAGCTTAGACACCTAGCACACACACAAATGTGCCTACATTTAGATGTCTTAATTGTAGCTGAACTGCACAGTCAGGGCAGGATCCAGCTGCTTGAGCAGCTCAAGCCTGTCCAAAAGGGCACAAATCATTTTTCTCAAGTCCTCCCTACACTGGAATAAAGTCATAATCTGTCCATCACCCTTTTTCCATGGCTGAAGGGAGTGAGTTGCATCGAATCACCATTCAAGCTTATAGGAAAGGCTACTCAAAACAGCCTGGTTGTGCCTCACCACACAGTTTATTCACACACCCTATCTTCATTTGGTATTCCCTGGGCCAGCAGCACAGACATTTCTGGGGATAAAAAAAAAAGAAAAGAAAAAAGTTCAATATCTGGAAAAGCCCCTATAAGCTTAAAATCAAGTTATATATGGTACTAATTCAATTTTGGCAAAGTCAATAGAATTACATTTTCTTTATAGAGTAAAAGCACTTGTCTGCTGTATACATAAATATGATGAAGACACTCGGGACAAGTATTATCAAGCTGGCAAGCACTTTCACATATGCTGAAAAACAATTACACTTTGTCATTTACAACAATATCTCCTCAACATTATTTCTTTCTCCTCCTTTAAATAATGATGGCAGCAGCCTGCACATTATATACAGGAGTGGCATGGACAGCTCACACTTAGTGGTGTGATTAATATTAGATCTCACAGGAATAGTTTTCCTCTTCCAACATGTGACACCTGTTCACAAGTTTGAGGCATTTCTAGGGTACTATTGGAATAGATAGGGGTGATTTAGACCCTTAACAGGAACTTCCTTTTAATTTTCCTTAAATGAAGAGTCTGGTCTCCACCTTTGACTTATAAAAAGGGAATTATCTTGATTAGAACATTAGGTGACTGATTCCTTTGATTCCTTTGAGATAGACACAGAAAAAAATGTGCAGAAAAATCATGACTAGGATCTTAAAAGATTTTTCTTTTTTTCCTGCAATCTAGAAGATAATTCTACCTTCGGAATCCTCCACAAAATCATACTTTTTAGCCTTGCTCTTTGAGGCAAGAAGTAATGAGAAGATTATTCTAAAAGGTAAGACGCCTAATGAAAGAGCCCCCATATACATCATTAGAGGTACTGTTAATATTGTTGTCTTAACTGTCATGACATTTAAAAAACCACAGTTTTTAAAAGGCCGGAGTTTGACTGCTGAAACACTGGCAAAGTCACAAAGGCACCTTAAAACATATTTCCTTTACCATGAAGGAATCAAGCCCCTGAATATCTTTGTACTGGCACATAAGTAAACTTACATAAAATAGGAAGCATTTCAGTGTTCTATTTACCCAGTCAAGGCAAAGGATCAAGGGATTTCTATCCCTGCTTTACAGACTCATTGGCATCAGGACAAGGAAGGTTTGAACTCTGTGTCCCCACCAGCCAGCAGATCCCTCCTGGGGTTACCAGTCAGTAAGGGAGAAAAGCAGCACTGCATCCTCCCTACACAGACCTGCACTTCTCTACAAACCCATCCTGAAGCACTGTGATGTTGTTTTATGGGTCATTTGAATCAAGCATTGCAAAATGTCATGTGTTTTCCCCTCTTTTGGCCAAAATTATTCATGTAATTCAGTCAGGATGTGAAACTCTGAGCAGCCTCATTGAAGCAGCACTTTTTTGGCAAAGAGAATTGTATGAAAAACAATACCCTTTTCTGGGCGCAGCAGTTCTTTCAGTAAAGCCTCATACTGAGTCCGAGTTAAAGGTGCCCTATACCAGAAGAAACAATACCACACACCATCTTCCCTGCACTCAGCATGAACCTGCTACTTCAACAGTGAGTAAATTAAAATAAATGGGGAAATGCAGAGAAGTAAGAGTTATAACAAGTGGAATAACCCAGATCTCAGGAAAGAGTGCTGAAGGACATGCATACACTTCTATGTCTGTTTTGCACTTGTTTCACAAAGAGAAAGGAATTAGGAGGAGAAAAAAAAAAAAATGAGGGGCACATTGGGTCTGGTAAGCTCATTAATGCTGTGATCATAGAACAGCCTGGGTTGGAAGGGACCATAAAGATCACTTAGTTCCAATCCCACTGCTTTGGGCAGGGACATTTTTCTGAAAATGAAAACATGCTTGTGCAGCTCATTTTGGTGTTCCTTGAATACCCTAAATTGTAAGTCAGAAACCTTTTTCTTGGAAAATTAAAATCTGTTGAGCAAAGATGAGTTCCTCTTGCAAGACTCTCCAGGCTGAAGAGTTATAGGTCAGTAGTTTTCCCCTTTTTGAGTTTCATTTTATCCCATTACCCACTTTCATACAGATACTGTCTTCATTTCAATATATATTTTTTTAATTCCTATCTCTGGCTTTACACCTGTTGTGCTTTTATTCTTCATTATTATTTGTCCAAGCTTCTCACAGAATATGCTGAGTTGAAAGGGACATATCAGGATCATTGAGTCCAGCTCCTGGCCCTGCACAGCACCATCCCTATGAGTCACATCCTGTGTCTGAGAGCATTGTCCAAACGCTTCTTGAAGTCTGTCAGGCTTGGTGCTGTGACCACTTCCCTGGGGAGCCCTTTTCAGCACCCAGAAACCCTCTGGGTGAAAAACTTTTTCCTGATATCCAACCTGAACCTCCCCTGACACAATTTCAGGCCATTCTTTGGATCTTGTCACTGGTCACCACAGAGAACAGATCAGTGTCTGCTCCTCTTCCCCTCACGAGGAAGCTGTAACTGCAGTGAGGTCTCCCCTCAGTCTCCTCCAGGCTGAACAGACCAGGTGACCTCAGCTGCTCCTCACACAGCTTCCCCTCAAGGCCCTTCACCATCCTCATGGCCTTTCTTTGGACACTCTAATTGTTCAATATCTTTTGTATATTGTGGCACCCCAAACTGCCCCCAGCACTGGAGGTGAGGCTGTCCCCAGAGGGGACAATCCCCTCTCTTGCCTGGTTGGCCATGCTGGGCCTGATGCCCACAGGACAGGGTTGGCCCTCCTGGCTGCCAGGGCACTGCTGGCTCATGTTCAACTGGCCATCGAGCAGGACCCTCACGTCCCTTTCCACAGCACTGCTTTCCAGCCTCTCATTCCCCAGTCTGTACATCGGGGGCTGCCTCATCCCAAGTGTACCATCCAGCACTTTCCCTTGTTGAACTTCACACAGTTGGTGACTGCCCAATCCTCTAATTTATTGAAGTCTCTGCAGGGCCTCCCTGCCTTCAAGGGAGTCAACAGCTCCTCTCAGTTTTTTATCATCTGTGAATCATTGCTCAGTATCCCTGGAAGTCCTCTGTCCAATTCTTGCACTGATCCAGTTAACTTTCTCCTGTTCGGTCAGTCCAGGTAGACTTCTTATAGGAAACCAGATATTTTCAACAAGATTTTTAACAACACAGTGTTTAAAGAATCACAGACTTGCATAAATACAGATCTAACTTAGATGGGCATAACCCATACAGGAAAAGATAAAGGAAAATTTTTTATCCCTCTTCTCTCTGAAGGTGCTCTTTTGCAGGTTTCTTTCTCCTTCATGGAGGAAACATGCCTGCTCTACATTTTTGCAGAGCTCTTCAATAATTCTTCTGAGTAAACTTATTTCTGCCCCTTTACTCATGAAGATTTTGTTCTCTTCTCTAACATGGCTCCTTGTCCTGTGGCTCTATGAGAGGAAGCTGAAGCCAGCCCTCTGAAATGCAAGTACAAGTCAACTTATGAACACCAGCTTACATTTTGGACACAACTGAAACACTAATCAGTCCTTAGCTGTATCCAAACAGGCAGATTTCTCAACAATTAACATACATACCCTGTCCCGGACATTTTTATGATGAACTTTTAAATAATTTTTTTATTGGAATCTGGGTGTTATTACTTCAAATACTCCTCCCACATTAGCCACAGTTGATGAAGTTCTCTTGGCTCATTCAATATGAACAATGGGATGCCAGTCATCAGAGGAGGATGCAGGGGCACAAGGGCATCAATAACTCGAAATGAGAACAGAAAGATTGTGGTGAACTTCATGGGCACAGGTCCATCTCTTTCTGTTTGAGACATGAGCCCCACAAAGTTGGTCTCTGAAAAGACATTAATCCCAAAATTGGAAGCAAAGTCTGACATCTGAACAATGTTAGTTTTCAGATAACTATCTCACCGAGAGAAGGGGCAGTCTGTGCTCACATACACCTCTCCTGGAACTTTTTGGTGATGTATTTCATAATCATGGAGTTAAAGAAGTACAAAATAGAAAACAAAAAAAGAAGAGAGAAAAAAAGGCAGTGGATTTAACGTTAGCTTTTCATTTAACTTCACTGCGAGTGGCTGCATTATCTTCATAATCACTGAAAGTGAAATCTGTAATGCTTGTGTAGAATAATTTAAAGTTTGAAGCAAACAAAATAAAGGTAGAATTGACTATTCATAACAACAGTCCTCATGTCATAATAGACTTCAGTGGAAGACTCTTGCTGATGCCAGTCTGAATAGTCCAGCAGAACCAGAGTACAATAGAAATGTTGAGATTTGATTTGTAATATATAATTATTTCATATTTTACTGTATTATAAGTTTAAATTACCCACATCAGAGGTTTTAGTATTTCAAGTCTGTGTAATAGAATAGAATTTTTTACTCTCATTCTGACAGGAAAGGAGGAAGATAATGAATACGTACTGCAGAAGAAGAATAAAGAAAAGTACAGCTCTGTGACTGACCAATTTCAATGTATTTACTAGTACTTCAACATTTTAAACAAGAAATCTTTTTATAATATAAAGTGGAAATGGAATTGTAAAATCACTACACATAGGTATAAAACTAAAACTGGGGGAAAGCTATGTGCTGGCCCATTGAGGCACTCACACAGGACACTGCCTGCAACAGGAAAGAACACACTGAATCACACCAGAGGACACCTCCCAGATGCAGAGCTAATATTAATGGAATGCAAACATTAACAGATCAAAAATTTAAAAGGATTTTGTTTCAACAGCAGCCCTTTGGAGGTGCACTTTTGGAGGTGTCTGTGGTCCAGAACCATAGGCATGACCTGCAAGCCTGCCTCCCTATAACTGCCAAGAAGAAAGGGAAAGCTCATTTCCAATTAGCTCTGTCCCAGTTTAAGAATTATACTTATGTTATGGAAGTAGAGGCATTGCAGTGCACCATCTCAGGGTATTTTGTACTGCAGTACACAACATGGCTGTGGTATAGGGGTACATACCCTGATTTTCAACACGAAGCAGTGAAGAGAGCACCACATTGTCATTTGAGCTGGGACCAACACTAGCTACAGTGCAGCCTTACAGATGTGCCCAGACTACCTGTACCCTGCTGTTTTGAGTAAAGTTCCTTCAGCAGCATGAGCAGTTCAAAGCCACTGGGTTCTCTGGTGAGTTTTTCATCCTTGAGGGTTTTTGAGACCTGACTGGACAAAGCTTTGAGCAGTCAGGTCAGACTTCAGAGCTGTCTCTGCTCTGAGGAGGAGGCTGGATTAAAGACCTTTCAAGGTCCCTTCTAGCCAGAATGTTTTTAATAATGTATCTAGCCCCTAACAAAGCCTGTACTGCTTTAGCTGATCCTACATTCAATGCCCAGGTGGAGATGATGATGATGTAGTCAAGTTCAGGCTTGTTCCTCCCTGCTAGAGTCAAATCTCTAATCCTGATATAGGCTATGAGCTGTGAAATGTAGTAACTATGGCAAACGTGAGCAAAGGCGCTTTTTTTTTTTTTTTTTTTTTTTTTTTTTTTTTTAAGTAAGCACCTGAGAACACAGCCTAACTGTGGAGCATATGTGATATGGGTTAAATGCCTGTTTTCCCAGAGTCAAATCTTGATCAAATCTTGATTAAGCAAGAAAGCTAAGTTTAAAAACCCAAAGAAGCCAAGAGTAAAAAGACCAGCTTGACCAGCTTGCTCAGTCTTTCTCTGGGCCAAAGGGGAAATTTTCTGAAGAACTAATAGGTTCTAGATGCTTTAATATCCTTGAGCCAAAACAGGAGCCATAATCTGGAAGAAGGTTTTTCTTTTTCAATATGGGTTCAGGTTTTCTGAACCTCACTACTAACACCAGATAGTGATTCCAAATCCCAGTTCCAACTAGGAACAAAACTTCCCAGTAGTTTTCAATACCACTTGATGGGCTGCAGCAATCCTTGGTGATAATTGCAGAAAAAAATTAGGGTCACCTTTTTTGGGGAAATGAGAGCTGTGGTGATAGAAACTACCACAAAATACCTCAGATCTGCCAGCTGATCTTTGAATGAAAGAATTTTCTATTGAAAATGGACAGTGAACATGCAGAAGGCTGGATCCAGCCAGATACAGTCCCTAGAAGCATGGAAAGTATCTGAAAGCTACACTTGGTTTGACCAGAATCTAGTTCTTTTTCTTCATATTGGTTCATATGGTGGTGCTATGTCTAGATTTGTGATGAAAACACTGTTAATACACTGTTATTGCTGAGCTGGGCTAGCACAATGTTAGGGCTTTTTCTGCCTCTCACCCCACCCCACCCCACCCCGAAGGATTTAGGCGGGGACACAGCCAAAACAGCTGAACCCAAGTGACCAGAGGGATATTCCACACTGCATGGTGTCATATTCAGCATGTAAAGCTGGGGTAGGAAGGAGGAAGGGGCAGGGGGACATTCGGAGAGATGGTCTTTGTCTTCTGAAGTCACCATTACGGGCTGTGCAGCCTGGAGATGTCTGAACACCTGCCTGCTCACAGGAAGTGGTGGATGAATTTCTTGTTCTGCTTTGCTGGTGTGTGCGGATTTTGCTTTGCCTTTTAAAGTGCCTCTATCTCAGCCCACAAGTTTCTCACTTTTACCCCTCTGATTCTCTCCCCAATCCCAGCATGGGAGAGTGAGTGAGCAGCTGCCTGGGGCTGGGCTGCTAGATGGGATTCAACCACAGGAAGGCAGACGGAGAGCAATGAAGAGAATGCCAGAAAAACAGGAAGAGGTCCTGAGAGAAGGGATTACTCGGGAGGACTTTAGGCACGGTCCTGTTTAAACCTCTGCTTTTCCCTGACGGCCGCTGCATTCCCCGAGCACGAACGCGGGTGCAGCGCTGCCGGCAGGAGGAGCGCGCCCACCGCGGATGCGGAGCCGCGGCCTCTCCAGGGAAAACACCCGCCCGCTGCCAGCCCCTCCGCACGGGGCAGGCTGGCCTCGCCTTTCTAGGAGAGGTAGAAGTATACATACAGGAAACCCCAGGGACAAAAGCAGAGCGCGTTATTTCCTCCCCCCAGCGTGCTAAAGACGCTCCGATGTAGCACAGCAGATGGGATTTTGCCAGACTTGCAGGAAGATGTATGGGAAGGGGTCTCCCTGGGCTTCGGAGTTTCTTAGTGCCTTCTGCATCTCATTTGAAGGCACGAGTACAGTACAGCACATGATGCTGCTTTGCTGCTTCTGACTATGTGATTCCTCCAAGTCCTACTGCCCTTTGGTCGAGCACAGAAAACCTTATTAACAGCAGCTTGTTCTCCTTCCCTTGGGGACTTATATTGAGTTCCCAAGATATTTCCTTGTTCTACTTGTACTGTGTGAGCTGTCCTTAATTTACATCTTGTTCATGGGCTTCTTCTCTTCCCACCACTGCACTTGTGTGCCACTGCTCTCTATCCTTGTGTAGTGAAACGAAGTAATTCCTACACTGGTTGGTGAACAGCTGAGCTTGGAGTCACCTCTTCACTGCAGCCATTCACAGAGCCCAGGTGTGTGCACTTTAGAGGATGCAGGTATCCAGGTAGCCAAGAGCATTATCCAGGAGCTCTAGGGGGTTCATCCAGGCTCAGTGCTCCTAAGCATCAGAATAAAACACACATTTCATTGTCTACTTCAGACACAAATAGCATGACACTGGGATAAATACAAATGAAAGAAGAGGGGCTAGAAGACCTCCAGCTTCCCCAGCCTGTATCCCTGCATCATGGCTTTTGTTAGGATTGTGCTTGTTCCAAAGACAATACAATATATATGACAAGCTTCTCTGGTTTCCTTTTTCTGCAAATTTGTCCACATTGAAAATGCATTATATAGGATTATTCACCAAACCACAAAATCTCCTCATGATGCAATGCCCCATATAGTGAACAAAGATAAATTAGACTTTGCTGAAATGTTCTGCAAACCTTATCAGTTCATCATGTTTCAAAATCTTGTCAATTGCACCAGATTTCAGAAGCACTCAGCTTTTGCAAAACCTCTCCTTTTTTGTTCTTCTGATGAGTACAGGATTGAAGTGCACCATTGCACTTCTGGATCCTGTTTACTGCTTTACCACAGTTTAAAGTAGTGGCATGACTCATTTACAATACATACCATTTTGTGGTGAAGTGCTATAATATTGACTGGTTACATTTCAGTATTATCTCTCATCCAGTGTGCCTTTTTCTAGCCCTTAAGACAGGTTGTGTATTCTCCTGGGGCCTCATATAATGGAAGTACAGCATTTGCTTTTTGCACTTTAAGCATGTAAACCCAAAGTAAATATTTCATCCAAAGCAGTTTGCTTCCTATACCACAACTTACAAAGTAACAGCTTGTCCCATCTATCACTATTTCAAAGCCAAATGCTCAGAAATAACTTTGAGGCATTTCCAAAGCCTGGCAGGAAGGGAAAGTCACAGGATTGTCAGTCACTGTATTCCAGGTATGTTTTAATACCCCAAATTTGGCAGAGGAGAGGGAAATACTTACCTGCATAACAGTATCAGCTACAGCAAATGGCTGGATTCAGTCCCTCAAATATTCCCTTTTTGCAGTTTTCACCTGTACATGTATTTCCAGAAAACAGTACCTCACAAAACAGGGGCTGAAGAAGAGATCTGTAATGCAGGAGGGGTTTTATTTTTTTCTTTTACACAACTTTTCATTTACTTCTCAGCTTAATGTGGACAGTCATGTTGATTTCATATCCATTTAATCAGATTAATTTAAAATATTTTTCTGTGAACAACTATAGAACACATCCAAACAATGCCCTAAAATTACTGCTCCAGGACAGCATCTAAACAGCCAGTTGTGAGTGTTTGGTTCAGACTAGGGGCTTTCATGGTGAGATGACAAAGAGGCAGGTTCAGAAAGAGATATGATGAAGGTTGCCTGGAGAACAGCCCTTGCAGAGGCATTGAGCTGAATAAAAGAGTTTGTCCAGGACCACGTCGGCCAGCACAAAATGCATGGAGTCAAGACCAGCAATCACAGGGAGAAAGAGTTTGATGGAAGCAACAGACCCTGAACCATGAGCAGGAGGGACAATGCACCAAAGAGACAAGAGGGTGCAAGTCTGTGACAAGCTCATAGGGTGGGGTTTATAAGTT
Organism: Illadopsis cleaveri; assembly: GCA_013399915.1. Classification (NCBI taxonomy): domain Eukaryota; kingdom Metazoa; phylum Chordata; class Aves; order Passeriformes; family Timaliidae; genus Illadopsis; species Illadopsis cleaveri. The sequence goes on along the minus strand of VXBB01004582.1, from coordinate 559,297 downwards.
TAATTTTGCTCTACTCACTTTTGTTCAAATTGCAGACTGTTTCTGTAAGTCAGTGGATTTCCCTCAATCAGCATGTCTCAACTTTTTTTTTTTCCCCCTTCAAATATCCATGGTATTACTTCACTGTGAATAGGGGGACAGAAGTCCAGCAACAGCATTCCAAAATTGTTGAGCAGCTGTTCTTAAAACAGAACTTGGCAACTAAACAAGCAAAGTGTTACTAGCTTTAGAAAAGGGATTTTAGCAAAACTGCAAACATCCACATAACCTTATGGCTGTCCACAGGCACAGCCTCCAGCAGCTGGCAGGCTTCAGCTGTGCTGGGCAGCAGCCACTCCCACACATACACCCACATCCCAGTGCCCCATAAAATCATAGAGGCTTAGGTTAGAAGAGGTCCTAGGGATCATCCAGTTCCAAGCCCTTGCTATAGACAGGGACACTTTCTGCTAGACCAGGTTGCTCAGAGCCCCATCCAACCTGGCCTTGAACACTTCCAGGGATGGGGCATCCACAGCTTCTCTGGGCAACCTACCCAGTGTCTCATAGAGGTGTCTGATGTTGCCATGCTCCATCGTGTTATTTTCAGTTGTTTCAAGACTGACAAGTAATCACTTGATTCATTATAAGCCTGTACAGAGGTTTTTATTTCACTTTCCTAAGGTGCCTGCAAAAGCCACAAAATCTGGCAAAAATGGCCAACTCCTCTGCTTTCCATACTCCCTCCAAATCTGAATGATTTCTGAGCCTCCTGATGGAGGTTCCTCCTCATGTAAAAATCATGTTTGACAAAGGGAGTGAGTTCTTTAATTTTCCATAAACCAGTACTCATTAGACCCAAAAAACACTATAAATTATTCTCCTTAAATCAAGATTAAGAAAAGATTCTACCTTATTAAGGCTGATCACAGAGCACTTCCAAATGCTGCAAGATGCAGTCAAGGCAAGACACAGAAGTCTTACAGGAGCGTGTTTTTGCCTAGGAACCAAGTAATAGCTCACTGAGTAGTTTAACACATTACAATGTGCACAGTCACTGCCTGCACAATGCATGAATGCACAGAATAAACAACATCTCTGCTTTCTAATCTTACTGAAAAAGCTTCCCTGTAGACAGAGATCCAGATCTCCCCTGTGGAGATCTTGCCTGAACACAGAGAGAGAGTTTGCAGTCAAGGATGACATGTGACTTAGAGGGAAAGGCCAAGCCTGGAAGCTGAAGGGAAGCTATGAGGAATTATACTAACAAAATGTGCTTCTTCATAGCTGTCTGCTGACTTTGCCTGCAAAGCTATGAAGAGGAGTTTCTAGAAAGCCATGGGTTCAGTTGGAAATGAAACAGAGATAAGGCACAAAGGATTCTAACGTGCTTGAGAAAAAACAAAGTGTTCAGTAGTCTAAAGTGTTCAGTAGTCTAAAGTTTAGGAGTGGAAGCTTTTCCATCTGCTCAGGACCTGCACCTCACACTTCTTTCCCCACAATGTAGGCTGATGCTCAGTGAGGTCATGTGGAGCTCCACAAAGCATCATAGTTGTCAGCATATGGACATGGGACACATAATAGAGAAGACTAGCAGAAAAGAGCAGAAAGAGGAGCTCATGTTCTGTGCACAAAAACCCTCCAAAATTTCCACCTCATCTGGGACAACGCTTGTGGGTTGCACAGTGTTTTCAGTCCTGCTTCCCCACCAAAGAAAGCCTGTCACTCCAACCTCTTCCAATAGCCAGGGTTTTCAGTAATGCCAAGCAACAACTTGTCTGCCACTCCCCACTCAAGTTTTCACACTTCTGTTCCTCTCAGTGTGCACAGCACACAGGACATGCTGCCTTGCTGAAGGAGCGCATCAGTACTTCCCCTATCAGGATCATGAGACAAAGATATTTTCACTGTGGTTTTCTTACACCACAAGTCAGCCCCATGTCACAGCTGTTCCTTTGTCATGTCCCCCTCCATAGTGCACCTTTGCACAAGGCTGCCTACTTTACCTGTGTGCAAACCCACTTCTACCATGCTTTTGGTTTGGAGTGCAGCTCAAAGCATGACTGCTGTTTCCACAGCATGGTTGAACTGGCCCTTAAAAGTCATTGCCAAGAAGAATCCTCATGGCACACACTACACCAGGCTGTGCACATAAATCCAGCCTTACACATATAATGACATGTATAATGATTAAGGTAGAAATTACTTTTCGTTCTGCCATACACCAGTGCCTCTCCACTTACACAGATGCATCTGAACTCTTTATCTATAGACTTGCAGAACTCTTCACATTAAGTATTGCATGGTGGATGTTGATAAAATCTGATGATCTTAATGAACAGGAAGTCATTCAGAATAGCCAGAGAATTATGTGCTTATTCTTTTAATCCAGTGCTTTCCGGGGCATCGGAAATACATTGAAACACATTGAAATGTTACATTATTTCTTGCATTGAAGTGTTATTTCATTCCCTAATCGAACCCAGTTCATCTGATTTGTTCTAAAGTCACATCTAAACAGATTCCAAAATACCAGCACCCTAAATGGGAACAGGGAGGTGGGGAGCAGAACAAAGCTCCCATAATCCAAGGTAGACCTGTTACACCACTTAGTCACACAAGTCTATGGGGCTGAATGGGATTCACCTGAGCATACTGGGGGAACTGATGGAAGTCATCACTGAGACACTTCCCATCATTTCACAGAGTCACAGACAGGTCAAGATTTAAAAGTACCCCCAGTGGGCCATCTAGTCCAACATCCCTGCTGTGGGTGTTGTTTACCTGGACTTCAGTAAAGCTTTTGAAACTGTCTCCTGCAGCATCTTCCTGGAGAAACTGGCTGCTCACGGCACAGATGGGTGCACTGCTCAAGGCTGGATGGCCAGGCCCAGAGAATGATGGTGAATGGAGTTACATCCAGCTGCTGGATGGTCACAAGTGGTGTTCCCCAGGGCTCAACACTGGGGAAAGTTGTGTTTAATATCCTCAACGATCTGGATGAGAGGATCAAGTGCACCTTCAGTCAGTTTGGAGCCAATACCAGGTTGGGCAGGATATTGATCTGCTGGAGGACAGGAAGGCTCTGCAGAGAGATCTGGACAGGTTGGTTTGATGGGTCAAGGCTAAGGGTATGACGTTCAACAAGGCCAAGTGTCAGGTCCTGCCTTTGGGTCACAACAACCCCAGGGTAGAGAGGCTGGAAAGTTGCCTGGAAGAAAAGGANGGCCATCTAGTCCAACATCCCTGCTGTGGGTGTTGTTTACCTGGACTTCAGTAAAGCTTTTGAAACTGTCTCCTGCAGCATCTTCCTGGAGAAACTGGCTGCTCACGGCACAGATGGGTGCACTGCTCAAGGCTGGATGGCCAGGCCCAGAGAATGATGGTGAATGGAGTTACATCCAGCTGCTGGATGGTCACAAGTGGTGTTCCCCAGGGCTCAACACTGGGGAAAGTTGTGTTTAATACCCTCAACGATCTGAATGAGACGATCAAGTGCACCTTCAGTCAGTTTGGAGCCAATACCAGGTTGGGCAGGATATTGATCTGCTGGAGGACAGGAAGGCTCTGCAGAGAGATCTGGACAGGTTGGTTTGATGGGTCAAGGCTAAGGGTATGACGTTCAACAAGGCCAAGTGTCAGGTCCTGCCTTTGGGTCACAACAACCCCAGGGTAGAGAGGCTGGAAAGTTGCCTGGAAGAAAAGGACTGGGAGGGGCTGGTCAACAGCAGCTGAACACAAGCCAGCAGTGCCCCAGTGACCAAGGGCAGCCTGGCTTGCATGAGCAATAGTGTGGCCAGCAGGACAGTGATTGTCCCCCTGTACTCGGCACTGGTGAGGCCACACTTCAAATTCTGTGTTCAGTTCTGGGCCCTCACTACAAGACATTGAGGGGCTGGAGTGTGTCCAGAGAAGGGCAACAGAGCTGGTGAAGAGTCTGGAGAATGAATCATAGGAGTGGCTGAGGGATCTGAGGAACTCTTTAGCCTGGTAAAGGTGGCTCAGTGGGGACCTGAGCAGTAAAGATGAGACAGACAGCAGAACATGCAGCCAGGTCTGGATGCAGTGGCAGAAATCCTGCTGAAAATCTGGTGGTCATGGCAGGGCAGGGAAACTTTCTTGAACCTGTATTTTCAAATGCTCATCTTCAAGCACAGGGAAGTTACCATGCTCTGTCAATGCACAGCTCTTTGCCCTTCCCAGAACTGTTAATAGTCCTATATCATAAATTCCCAGCAGTGATGAAATTGAGTGCAGTGGATGGAGCATGCATTGCATCAGCCCAGTGTTTTCTCAATTCAGTCTCAGAATGGAGATTTCATGTGTTAGATGTAGCAGTAGATTTTTCTCAGTTCCTGTGAAATTCTGCCAGTTACAGAGCAAGACCAGAGATTTAAATGAGTTAGTGATCACAGACAAATTCCTTGCTTAGTTCTGCCTGACAATAAACTTGATCCTGTGTTACCTCAACATGTTCTGCATCATGCTGAAAGAGCCCTTGTGATGCTTGCTGAATGTACAGATGCTATAAGTCACGTGTGCCGTGGGGAAGTGCTAAAAACCCTACAAAAATCCCATGGGCACAGCCAAATGCTACATGAACACTTTCAACTGTGACTGTCTACGTCTGTACTACAGGACAAAAGGTATTAAATGACTTCCTGGAGCTTGAAAAGCTGCTCCAAAATATACAAAAAGCTAACTCCATTTGGTTATAAAAGCATACAAAAGTGGAAATATTAACAAATTCAGGGAAAGTGAGTAGTTTCTGACATAGCAGAAGCTAACACAGTCCCCTGCTGGAAAAATATTGCCAAAACATGCAATTTCTGTATTGTTCATCTCTGTCTATTGCAAACACACAGCTATCACAAGCTGCTTGACTGACACGATAATACACTAAGAAAAAAATAAATTGCTTAGGGAATCTCACCAGGCCTACATATGACAGCAGAATGGACATTAGGAAAAGGTTTGTCCTGGTTTCAGCTGGGACAGAGTTAATTTTCTTCTTACTAGTTGGTACAGGGCTAAGTTTTGGATTCAGCAAAATGTGTTTCCTTGCTCAGGCTGCTTAGCACTGCCATGTTATTGGAAAGCCAGCAGATACACCTGCAGGTGTGCACACCCACACAAACAGGGGATGGGACGGATTCAAGACAGTGGATGGGGAAAAGAATATCCCAGAAGTGAGCTCTGCCATGCATAAAGGAGCGTCTGTGCATGTTCAGCAGAGAAAGGGAATGAGATCAGTGAGAATGTGCAGGAACTAATGGGAACACCTGAGCAAATTTTGGACTGTGAAGACCTGCACTAAGTAATTGGTACCACAGTTGTAACTATTCATAGTAACTTGCAGAACTGTAGCTCTCATTTCTAAATCACAAGATTTACATTTAGGCCTGGAGAGTGGGTTTAAGGGAGCCACTCAAATTACTGAGAGCTCAGGACATTAATTTAGTTCCAACTCCAGGCTCAGCTCCCCTTCCAAGACACTCTTTGACTCGTGTATTAAAGAGAGAGCTCAAGTGCTGAGCACCCAAGGTAAAATATGGCAAGGCTTCATCACTTTTCCAGATGATGAAGCATGTCTTGCAGAGCAAATTCAGCTCAAATTTCATCTCAGCATTTCTCCAAAGTGTGAACTTCCCTCTTCTGGGACCCTTCAGCATCAGCACTGTGGGACTTAGATACACACAGACACACATTAACCCACACCACCCATGACTATTGTAGGTCTCTCACTCCCATAATCAATGGTTACATGGTCCTTCTTTTCCCTTCTCATGACAATCACAGCGAGCAAAGGTGTCCACTGAAAGTGGCTAACAGCATTCTGCAGCTGAATTCCTGAGCCTGGTAGGTGTAGCCGGTCCAACAGGATGTAACTGAGACATCCCTTGAACAAGCAGGACATAGCTAAGCATCAGACAAAGTGGTAGTGCCTTGAGGAACACCCATTTTAGAGTGCAGCAGTGAGGGAAAAGTGCAACAAAAAGTCCCGTGAACACTTGGGTTGGAGGAGGGGAACAAGGTGCTACAGGTGCTGAAGAAGGCTCCCCTGCAGCCTGTGGAAAACATCACAGTGAAGCAGGTTTCCCCCTGCAGCCCATGGAGGACCCCACACTGCAGCAGATGCACTGAGGGAATCTGCAGCCCACAGTGAGCCCTCAGTGAGGCAGGCTTATTAGCAGGAACTGTAGCCCAGGATGAACCCACCTTGGAGCACATCTATCCTTGAAGGACTGCCAGCTGTGGAGAAGACCAACAGTGGAGCAGAGAAAAGCATGAAGAGGGAGCAGGAAAGAGGCATTGCTACAGACAGACCAAAACCCCTACTCCCACACTCCTGTACTGCTTGGCTGGGTGAGAGGGGAAGACAGGGGCAACAGAAATGGAAGAGTCAAGTTCAGCCTAAGAAGTGGGGTAAAGGAAAAGTGGCTTAGTTTTTCTGTTTGTTAACAATAAGAAATCAGTGGCTTTTTATCTCAATGCATGAGCTTTTCCATCTTATTCCTTCCCCCATCTTCTGCTGAGGGAGAGGAGTAAGAGCAGTTGTGTGAGGGTCTGGTAGCCAGCAATGGTCAACCCACCACAATAAAAAACATTCAAAAAGAAAAACCCCCAAAACACATCAGGTGACAAGGAAATGACCATTTCAAATTGTACAAAATACCCATCTTTACAGTGATGAACCCAGAGAAAAATTGGAAAGTGAGACTTCTGAGAATAATTATAAACTACTACAATTGAAGTCCTCTGTTCTAAGTATACCTCCTTGCTAAACTATGCTGGAATAAATGTATCATTTCACACATCCAAGATGTTACTAATCCCTTCAAATGCCTTGTCCAAAGACTGAAACCATCTTTTCAAATGAATGGCTCCCTGCACTTTCCTTAACCCATCCCACCATCTGGCATAAAGCCATACTGATGATTCTGCTGCCATAAAAAACATGCCTCTCCCCTATTTCAGGCAGCACCAACCACAAAAAGTCTATGACACACACACCACTAATTTCTGTCTATTCAGATAAATCATGCATATTTTACTCAACTGATGCAGTTTCTAGTGTTTTTTGCTTTCTTTCCTTTCACTATTTTCTGTCTTTGATCTCCTCCATTTCTTACATTACCTGAGCAGCTTAGATTGCCAAAGAATGTGAACATTTCTCAATGTAAGACAGTTAAGATCCTCCTTCTCACCCCTCTCAACAACCCTTGCTTTGTTGGTGTTTTTTTCCCCCAGGCATCAATTTACTATTATAAAAGACCATGAAAAGTTCTTTCAAGATAGTATAGCAGCTACTAAACTAGAGAGGTGGTTATTTGTATGAAAGGCAAAAAAATTAAAGCAATTTCCCTTCTTTATCTCATAGCCCACATATTAGATGAAATGTAAGACTTCATAAGGTAGGGGAAAAAATTCATGGTTTAATTACAATGTAGCATAAACGCTTTAGTAGTGGATACCAGGATATTATTGTGACATCTAAACTAGAGTTCTCCACAGACACTGTAAACAGATACTCTAAATTCCCTAAATGATTTGCATTAAAAAGGTTTATACAAAGGCAGTCAGTTGTTCAATCTTTAGGATGTCATGACACGGTGAGACAAACACACATACATCAGTAAGTACAGAGAAATGTTATGCTACATTTTGGACAGTTCAGAACTGAAAGTGCTTCACATCTATAGGATAAGAAATGGCTTCATCTCCTCATCCCTAAATGATGAGAGCAAACAAACAACCCTTTAATAGGTTAAATAAACAGTGCCCCATTTATCCATGCTTATTTAAAGTTTCCAACAATTCAGAAGGTCCATGGCGACATTTACAATCTATATACACTGCAACAAATTGTCAATGAAAACAAGTTCAGGTAATTCTTGGTTCCCAAAAGCTGGAAGCTGCTCTCTGCACTAGAGACAAAAGCTACTTACAACATTAGGTCAGTTTTCTGTTTTGCCTCACTTTTTTCTTTTTTTTTTTTTTTTTTTTGTTTTTNTCTCACTTTTTTTTTTTTTTTTTTTTTTTTGGCTTGTCTGTTTGTGTAAAAATTAGTCCTCCCAATCCACCTTGAATAAAATAAGTCCCTAAGTCCTGGTAATATTTAGCATCTGCTTCCTCCCAGTGTTTAAGGCATGTTCATTAGATGTCAATGTAGGGGTACTGTCAGAAATTATAACATCACAGGTACTAAGAGTCAGCAGATTTACATAGCAACACCACTCTTTACAGTATCATGTAAAACAAATTGTTATGGTGTAAGCTGTTCCTGAGTTAAAATTTGCTAAACACTGCTAAGGTTAATGTTTTCCTTTTATACTTCTTCCTCTGGAATGTCCTTTTGCATATGCTCAACTGAAAATTAAAAATCACTCTGAAAATATCCTGGATGTCAGAAAGTGAAAATGTTAGCAAAATTCTAATTATATTGCCTTTTCCAAGTCTGAATTTGGCCACGATAGTATGCATTTTCAGGGGTTAGTATCACTTAGGTTTTAGTAAGGATATTTTCTAAATGGAAAAATAAATATAATGTCAGTCCACAATTTTGTGTAACCGCAAACATCAAGGCAAGATTTTGGTATCAAGAATTAACAAATTTAAAATTATGTGAATATATGTAACTCTGTTAATGTAGATTTTTTCATTTTCTCCTCCTTTAGAATTAAAGGAAAACATTTTAAATTGCAGGAACACAAGACACCTACAAATATAGTCAGCTTTCTAAAAGAGACAACTTGTCTACTCAGGTTATGAAGCATCCATTCCCACAGAATTATTTCTCAAGTATGTAATCATTGACAGAATTTCCTATTTAAAAAAAGCTGTTCTTGACTGAAAAAAGTGGGTAGCTTTAAAAGTAGATTTTTCATTAGATTCAAAATGTGCACGACAATTCCTACAACCCAAATCATCCTAGCTCCAACACACTAAAGCTTGTACAAACATTTGCTTAAGTCGGAGTTTACATTTAGCAGGAGTTAAAGGGCACTAGAAAATCAGAATGACAAAAGGTGTGACTCAAGTCTGTGCTATACCTGCACTTCTGACTCAACTGAACACAAACCCCTCAGAAAGCTGCACTGTCTGGAGTTGAATCCAAAATTTGATGAAATCCATGAAAACAATGAGCTCTAACGGGATTAGTATTTTAAGTGCTCCATCTGAAACTCACCATTTGCAGTGATGTATCGTTTATCTTAAATACAAGAAACTGCAGTGATTGCACCTATCAGACTAGGGAATTAATGCTCCTTTATGTATTTTAAAATCTGTCAGCAGTGCAAATTATGAATTACAGTACAATTAAAAAGAATCTTACTTCCACATTCCTTTCCATTTAAATCCTAGTGGGACAGAAATCAGCAACATGCAAAGAAAACAGAGTGGGAAAGGAACGACTGCTTCCACAGTATGGGAACTCCAAACAGAGAGTCTTATATAGTGGTATACAAACAAAGCTCTGAATTAATTTTGGCCTAGCCCATGTGTCTTATGCACAAAGGTTAGCTAAAATTTAATTGCTGTGACCATAAAATATAAATAGCAACAATTTATTCACAAAATTCTGGATTAGATTGATTTTCTTCCTTTAACAAACTGTATGATCTGTTATCAGCCAGCTGTATGTTTAAGCACAACAATAGAAAATGTAGTACATAAACACCTAAAAATCACAGTCATAAAAAGCAGGCAAGTACATCAGTCTTTTGGTGGCCAAAGCACAACAGATTAGTCTGCCAAACAAGTGTATGTGAACGTAAATTGTGGACATTGGATTTGTTAAAAATTGTTTCAACTGTCAATAAACAATTTCCTGTATCTTAATACTGTTCTTAAGGAACTGTAAACTGTTTAAAGTAATGGGTAACAGTAAAGGATTTAAATATAGTGGTAAATAGGAAAAACAGGGGTTTCAATTTGCATGTGTGGTGAGTGGGTAATTTGGAACTAATTCATAATTATCCACAAAGAACTCTGACCTTTCTTAGGGAAGACAGTACTGCCATCATTTCTAACACTTGTGACCATTATAATAACACAAGAAAAAAACCCCAACATATCAGCCCTGATACATCAATCACATATGCATTCTAAATTACAGCTATTTACATGAAAAATATATATTTAATTAAAAAGCCACTGAAAAACATGGACTTTTAGTCAGGTGCTGGACTTCCTGCAAAATGAGGTAATTTGGATGCAAACAAATTAAGTTGAGTAGAGTTCAGGATCCACGGTCTCCATGCTTAAAGAACAGATTGCTTCAGTAAATGGCTTGACTGTTTCTGTATGTTCAGAGCAAGAAATCACTAGATCCAGTTAAATCCTGTTTTATAGTGCTCTTGATGCAACACTGACTAATGTCAGAAGGCTTCCCAGCTCAGTTTCACAACTGGTCTTTCAATGAAAGAAGGGAAAAAAAAAAAAAAGAAAGTGGTTATAAGTTGGTTTCATCCCAAGATGGATCATTCATATTCTTTAAAACTTTTCTAACAAGCTTCTCCAAGTCCTTGCGAGCTCTTTGCTCCTCTTCTAATGACTTCTTCATCTTTTTGTTATCCTGTTTAACAGAGACAGAGACATTACTGGTTTGTTTTGGGGGCTTTTAACAGATCTGACTACACATACACTGTCAATTACAAACTCTGAAGGCTCTTCTCAGTAAAACCAATATTAGTTGTTCAAAAGCAAAGCTTCTATTAAATCTTTACAAGTTACACACAGTTATCTCACACAATGCAACAAAAGCTACCAAATGGAAACTGAGCTACTTCCTATTTGTACTTAGGGGGCCTTTATACAGCAAGTGCCAGTAACAGATGGCCACTAATCTTGAATTCTTCTGCTCAAATCTGATCAATGAGGAGTAGAATATATTTGTTGCTAATGGAAAAAGTAAATGGAGCAGTAAGCAGACAAAATACCCCCTGTGTGTATACCCTCCTGTGATTTTAACTGGTTTCAATCTCCAAAAAGCTTCTTAAAACTTCATGCAAATTAACTTGCTTCATTAGGAATGTAAATAGTTGAAAGAAGTATCCCGAAAA